>JAUMHB010097244.1:0-10557 GCA_032359685.1 Pittosporum tobira
GGTTTGTGATTCTGAACACTTTTTAACTCCCGGGTCAAAATAACCAAAATGCCCTTGGGCACAATAATTGTCAAAATAACCAAAATGCCCCTAGTCATTATATTATTATTTTAATTCAATTTCTCAAAACATAGCGGCGCAGAAAATAATTCCACTACACATTATAATAGGAATATTTTTATTTTATTAATTTTTCAAAAATTTGGATTCATACACTACTCTTTCAGCCTATTTACATGGCAGTCTATCTTTTAAAAAAATATTTTTGTTCTCTGATATAATTTTCAAATTTTTCCCTCTTATCCATAATTTTTAGATATGATTCATAACTAATTACCCCATATTTGAATATTTATTATAACTGAACTTTCTCATCCTATAAATTATAATTCACCTTATTTTTTATTAGTTACAACTAATTACCCCATATAGCTTATTGTCCTACGTTCAAAATTCGATGCTCTCTCCTTTTTCATTCGACGTTTCTTCTTCTTTATCTAACTAAAATCATATATCAAAATTACAACTCTGACCATTGTCTGTTTAAATTTTGAAAAAAAAAATTGTATTCAAACAATTTGTGCTAATATTGGTGTATATATTCTCTTTCCGCTCTTTCGCATGTATAATCAAACTAAAGAAATTATGGATACATGTGCCCATAATTTCATTCATTCATATATATATATATATATATATATATATATATATATATACACCAATACAGAGGGGAGTCTCTCTAACACGAGGGAAAGAGAAAATTTTGGGCCTTATTATTGAAACTAAAGTTTGGTTATTAAATCACTCTTGAGATATTTTAACTTGGATTAAATCCTGATTGACTTATAACAATATGAGATTATGATGATTAAAACATAACCTGGGTACACTCACAACCTAAACACGTCCTACCCTTAAGACGACCTCTAGAGATACAACCCTATATTTTAATCATTTCACTCATAACATTAAAACATAATAATATTCCAAGAATTTAAACACACAAGAATTCAAATATACAGTAATGTATTGAAACATGAAGAATATACAGACATGAAAGGAAATTATTTTTGTTGAGACATACCTTGATTAAATACTTGAAATTTTCCCTTTCGGGAGTTCCCGAAACTTTTTTATATAATATAAGATTGTATATTACAAGAGAGGGCTCAACACATGTTCTTTATTTTTAATTCAATTTCTAGAGAGAGAGCCTCCATCCGCTTGTCTGCCCTTTTTTCTCTTAGAAATTTTCGATGATGGAAGCAAAGGAAAACTAACGCTTAAATAGGTGAGCATTAGCGACTAAAAACTAAATTACAATATTTACAGGGACTGGACACAAAGCTTGCATTAGTGATTCGCTTTGAAAAAGTCAGAGTAACTGTAAGCGTTTTCATCGTCACTTTTTTCAAAAATAAGATTCTTTTCTTTTCGGTTTGCGTCTGCATGCAGGGTTCTGAGCACCTTTCCTGTACATCTTTTTATAAAGTAGATTCTCCAGATTATGCGCATGCTGAAAAGCTGAAAAGTACATTTCTTTTAATAATTTCAACATCCTGTCAAGAATTTTGAATAAGCTTTTTCAATTATTTAGAGAATCTCATCAAATTTTGAATAAGTTTCTAATAGTTTTTTCCATAACCATACAATGATCACATAATAAGATTTTTGAATAAGTATCATGGACAACAGTAGATTAGTTTGGATTAGTCCTCAAACTTGGGACAATATAATAAATATGTCCAAAATGTTTTCGTGCAATGGAAAGGGCTTCCTGAAGAGTATGATAACCTTTCCAAACAGCACAGTCAAATTTTTCAACATATTTGGTAACTTCTGGCCAGGTGTGAAAGACACCTGTCAAATGACCTTTAAAGACAATATAGAAAAAAAAAGTGTCTTTGATTTTTGTTTGAAGGTTTTCAAGATAGTAAGAAAAGACATTCATATAAATTCATGAAATAAGAAATTTTTTTGTTATCATTTGGAGCTTTAAGGCTTTGGTGATATGAACTCCAAATATTATCAAGAAAAACTTCAATAAATGTAGGTTTGGTCTTGGCTTGAAAAGCAAATTTGTCTTGTGGATAGCTAAAGAGATAAATATCTCTAAAGTCAACTCGAACTCTATCAGAATTTAGGATAATATTTTGAGTAAAATTAGAAGATACAACAGTGAAATTAGAAGAAACTTGGACTCTAGCAGTGTTTATCATAACAAAAATTTATCCTCTGTAGACTATGAAATTTTGGCTATTATAAATGGCCTAAAATCTTTTAGTATATTTCTTATTGGTAAAAAATTTACTATTCGCACGGATTGCAAAGCTATCGTGAAATTCTATGAAAAACTTAACGAAATTAAAATTTCTCAAAAGACAGTGGGCTTTATTCAGAAATTATATTATAAATTATGGTCTATACCAAGTTAAAATTGAATATATAAAGGGCAAAAATAATTTTATAGCAGATGCCCTCTCACAGTTATTGTTTTAATTCTCGCAGGAAACGAAGAAAGAAGGTGGTCTAAGTGTCTAAAATCTTATACAAAATCTTACAGGTTTCCTCTAATCTTGCTCAAGTTATCATACTTGAAGCATCACCATGGTTCTTTTAAATTGTATCCAAAATCTTAAAAATGGAACGAAAGTAGAAAATTATCACTACTGTATCTTCTAATTTTACTCAAAATATTATCCCACATCCTGATTGAGTTCGAGTTGACTTTAGAGATATTTATCTCTTTAGCTATCCGCAAGACAAATTTGCTTTCCAATCCAAGACCAAACCTACAATTTATTGATAAAATTCTTCTTGATAATATTTGGAATTCATATCACCAAATCCATAAAACTCCAAATGATAACAAAGAATTTTCTTATTTCATGAATTGTATGAATGCCCTTTCTTACTACCTTGAAGACCTTCAAACAAAAATCAAAAACAATTTTTTTTTTCTATATTGTCTTTAAAGGTCATTTGACAGGTGTGTTTCACACCTGGCCAGAAGTTGCCAAATCTGTTGAAAAATTTGACGGTACTCTTTAGAAAGGTTATCATTCTCTCCAGGAAGCCCTTTCCATTGCACGAAAACATTTTGGAAATATCTATTATACTGCCTCAAGTCTGAGAACTAATCCAAACTGATCTACTGTTGTCCACGATACCTCTTCAAAAATCTTACTATGTGATCATTGTATGGTTATGGAAAAAACTATTAGAAACTTAAATCTTGAGTTGGAGAATACCAGACGATATAACCAAAATCTTGATGAAAAAAATGACATATTACAAAAAGTGATTATGGAAATGCAAATTAAAGAATCTGCCTCAACTTCCACAAGGCCAGCCAGCTCAAAAGGCAAAGAAAAATCTGAAGGCTGTGAAATTTTTGTTCATAAGGATTATGTTGACGAAAAATTATTTAAATCTTATGTCGAAGAATTATTTGATAAAAGTTTTGATAACAAATAAGGTTGCCTCTCTGAGACATCTATGGAAATCTCTAAAGATAAAGCAGGCCCCTCGGATAATGTCAAAGAAGAAGAATAGCTGGAGGAGACCTATGCTACTTTACCAAAGACATGCGAGGAAAAGTTTGATGAGATTCTCTTAATAATTGAAAAAGCTTATTCAAAATTCTTGACAAGATGCTGAAATTAGTAAAAGAAATCTACTTTTCAGCTTTTTAGCACGTGCATAATCTGGAGAATCTACTTTATAAAAAGATGTGCAGGAAAGGTGCTCAGAACCCTGCATGCAGATGCAAACCGAAAAGAAAAGAATCTTACTTTTGAAAAAGTGACGATGAGGACGTCTATAGTTACTCGACTTTTTCAAAGAGAATCAATAATACAAGCTTTATGTCCAATCCCTGTAAATATTGTAATTTAGTTTTCAGCCCCTAACGCTTACTTATTTAAGCGTTAGTTTTTCTTTGCTTCCATCATCGAAATTTTCTAAGAGAAAAAAGAGCAGACAAGCGGATGGAGGCTCTCTCTAGAAATTGAGTAAAAAATAAAGCTCATGTGTTGAGCCCTCTATTGTAATATACAATCTTATATTATATAAAAAAAAAATCGAAAACTCCCGAAAGGGAAAATTTCAAGTATTTAATTAAGGTATGTCTCAACAAAAATAATTTCCTTTCATGTTTGTATATTTTTCATGTTTCAGTACATTACTGTATATTTGAATTCTTGTGTGTTTAAATTCTTGGGATATTATTATACTTTAATCTTATGAGTGAAATGATTAAAATATAGGGTTGTATCTCTAGAGGCCGTCTTAAGGGTAAGAGCCCGTGTTTAGGCTGTGAGTGTGCCCAGGTTATGTTTTAATCATCATAATCTCATATTGTTATAAGTCAATCAGGATTTAATACAAGTTAAGATATTCCAAGAGTGATTTAATAACCAAACCTTAGATTCAATAATAAGGCTCAAAACATTCTCTTTCCCTCGTGTTAGAGAGACCCCTCTCTGTATTGGTATATATATATATATATGTATATATTTGTTTTCTCTCATAACGTGGTAGAAGAAAATGTTTTGCTTTGATTCCTCTCAAATGAATTAAGGTATGTTTAGTTATTACTTAACTAATTTAATATTAATTGTTTGTTTGCTTGATACACGTGAATTAGGTTTTCTTTAGTACCGATTATATGGGTGGATAACCACATACTTTTTTTCCACCATCAACTCTTTCTCCATTTTCAGAAATGAAAGAACACTTTTGTCTATATCTTTCACTCCGCTTCAACTTCTTCATCTATTTCAATTATTTCCTTTAAAATTTTCTAATCATTATTTTTTATGTTTGTTGATTGCAAAAAAAAACTATTAGGGGACAAAGATGAGCACATAAAGAGAGTCACACTGCAAAAAAAGTCAATATTTGTGGATATGTGATTTATTAAGTTAAAACTTTGGTTTATTACTCTATGTCCTCCCTATTAATAATTGTAGCATAAAAGATTGTGATTCATTATTTTCTAATTTGTGAACATTTTTTTCGTTTCTCTTATTAGAATTAAAAAAAATTATAATAATGAATGGGTCTATAATGTTGAAATAGCAAAAAACACTTCTGGTATGTTTCAAGCAATTTGTTGAAATAAATATCTTATTTTATTTTCTTTTACCCTTTCGTATAATCTGTTTCAAGGTTGAATGTTTCACTATGTTCCAAAATTGCTCTGCCATCACAACTTCCATACACACGTAAAAATACTACTTAAGTAAATCCTCCACAAACAATTTTGGAGAATTAAATTCATGTGATTGGAGTTTTTTGAATGTTTTATTTTTCAGATACCCATTTTTTTTATGAATAGCAGGTCAATTATTTATTGAATTATTATACTGAAGATTTTTTTCCCCTTTGAATTGCAGTAGAATTGTAGAATTATTTTAATTTTCTAAATGATTTTGATAACCTTGCTATTGAGAGAATTTGCTTAAGCGTATTAGATGAATAAATTCTTTTATTTACATTACTTTATTTTGTTTAATACAAAAATTCATTGTTATTTATCCAAATAAAAATAAAATTTCTATCATCTTACAATTTTATTTTAAACATGTGTTTTAATATATATATTTTATTAGTGCACTTCTAAATAATAATTACTTATTTACTTGAATTTTAAATTATATCTATATTATTAATATTATTATATAAAATTTTAAAATAAAATATCTCCTTATGTAGCGCACAGGATAAAAACTAGTTTATATATATAAAAGCCAAAGCTGAGAGAGTGTAATTCTGTTCTCTCAAGTTATCCAGGTGGCACTTAACCTTTCTTTTTTTTTTTTTAATATACTTCCGTAAAAGCTATAAATTTTATTTAAAAACTAATTATCAACTACCCATGTTTTAAGGAAACTTCTCTTTATCCAAACTTCCATTCCCCACTTTCACAGTTCACGGTTAAACTTTTCAAAAAGTCTTTTCCTATCTAAATTTTTTATCTCTTTAGCCCTTTTAAATTCTCCAATAAATGATAGGGTTATGTATCTCCTATTACAGAAACATGATTAAGTTTTTGTATCATTTTACTCCTCTCTAATTTTTTATGCATTTTTTACATTACCCTCATGTTACGTTTGGTTCTCATTTCTGTTATTGGTTCTCATTTCTGTTACGTTTGGTTCTCATTTCTTGAGAAAAATGAATGGAATAAAATTTATATTGAAATTGAGAGGTGGTTGGAATGAAATGGTTAGCTAGTCCTATAATTTAAATTGAAAATGAGAGAATGAATGGAATAGATGAAACTCACCTATTTCAAAAGGAATAAGCATTCACTTCTCATTCCTCCGTTTTTAACAAAAAATTTAGGACTAACAACATACTTTCTTCCAATCACTATTCAATTTAGATATAAAATTTCATTCTATTCATTTTTCTTAAGAAATGAAAACCAAACGCCATATTATAGTCTTATGCTTCTAAATTGATTGATGTTGTATGAATTAGACTACCACGATACAAAGCTCGAGAAGGTTTTGACACGGATGAATGTTGGTGAGTTTTATGAAAAATCTAGATTGAGAAAAAATATTTTTGATCCAACTTTTTGTTTCTATGTTTTTTTAGTAATGTCTATGAATTTAGATTTATTATTTTCTATGCAATTATAATTCATGAATTGTACCTTCTAATATATGTTTTTCTTTGCTTATAAATATTATTATCTTCAATTTTTGAGAATACTGACCAAAGATTTTGTATTTGGATGCAGAAATTAAATTACTTGTATTATTTGACTTTTGAGAATTCAGAAAATCATTGTATTTCTTTTATGGCTACTTTGGATACATCTCATTAAAATTCAATACTTGGAGGTAGTAAGTTTTTTAGGTTCTGAACTTTTGGTCATCCAGTCTTTTATATTTTTACAGTTATTTACCTTTATCCATATTGTCACACAAAATTATATATAGTTCTTAATTTTGATTTATATTTAAGTATTGTGTAGTCTATTTTATGCAAAAGGTTGAAACTCAATTAATATTTTTGTTCTATTTTATAGCTTTTAACTTCTACTATTATTAATAATATTTTGTTTCACTTATTGTATTCGTGTGCATCGCACGAGATTACAACTAGTATATACTTCATCCGTCTAACTTATATTGTCATAATTACAAGATACACACATGTTAAGAAAATATTTGTTTTCTTCAAATTACTCTTCATCTTCTGTAGAGAAAGTAGATAGAGAGAGAAATCAGATAAAAATAGAGAATTAAGTGGAATAATAGTTTAGTATTTTCAAGAAAATATTTATAATTTTTAATAAAAAAAAAGTATGAATAATATTGAAAAATTATGAATAAAAATAATTTAAATAAGAAAATAAAACAATTAAATTTAGACAAATTAAAAAAAAAAAAAAAAAAAAAGAGTTAAGACAAGACAAGACAAGACGGAGGGAATACTAAACTAATCTCTATGGGTCCCATGACTTTGATTTATTTAAATGGGAATAGATGATTATAAATAAATAATTTTCTGAAGATCATAAATTTACTACTTTTAACTTTCACATGGGTGGGACCCAATGAAAGAAGTAGTGGAGCTAACAACTTCATTTTTTCAAAATAATCGATTGTACTTCATTTCCTGGATAAGATCCACTCCATGAAAACGACTGTGGCAATAATTCTAAAAGTGATGATAATAAGTGAAAAATAGAAACTAACCGAACACTTACAACAATCAGATCGATACAAATCAAGCACATAGATTTATTTTTATCAATTCACAAGAACTAGTAGGATGGATCACTGATGATAAATTTAATTAATTAATTAAAAATAATATAAAAAAGCTTACATGTAGGTTTCTTGATAGAAATGGTGAAGCTGCAGAATTCCCTGACGAAACGACAGCTCCAATTGCACATGTAGCAGCTCGTTTCATCGCCATCGCTCTCTCTCTCGATCCAATTACAACTTTAGAGAGATTTATGAGTAAAATGTTTTCGGATATTGTTAGATAGCCTGTTTTTATAATAACCTGTATTATTATTATTATTATTATTATTATCTCACATGTGACTTCAAAAGAGTCGTAGATCCACCAAACTCCTCCAATGGGCCAACCCTACTCAAATCTCTTACTGACTAGCGTCACAAATTAATTTAATAATTAATTAAATTTTACTTAAATTTTAGTTATTTATTATTAATAAATAAATAAAAAAATACAGCTAATCTTTTATTAAATTCAGGCAGATAATAATGGATTAAAAAAGGAAAAGTTTGGATTCGAACCCAATCCCCAACTTCTCCACTTAAAAAAAACCTAACTTTTCCACTTCAATCATAGAGTTATCTGTATCTTTTTTTCTTTTTTTTTTTTTTTGGTACATAGAGGGAAATCTGTATCATTTACGTTCCGTATGTAAATTTTAGGGTAAAGAAAAAAAAAATAGAATAGAATAGAAAATAAAAGGACAGAAAAGTTATAAAATAAAATTCTTGTATTTGTGAGTTTGTAATAGAAAATTGAATAATTTTTTTTCTTGTATTTGTGAGTTGAAAAGAAAGAAAAGAAAATATAGTATATTATCATTTTAGATAGTATATGTGAAGGACATGAGAAATAAATTAATTTTTTAATATTAAAAAATAAAGAATATTTTAGGTATTATAAAAAATTGATAAACGAACATTAACTTTTCATAGCAAATATGGCCAAATTTGGCCCGAAAAGTTTGCCAAGAAAGTTGCCAAATTTTTCTATCCAATTCCTTTCTTTTCCCGACCTCGCAAAACTCACAAACAGTAGGGCTCAATTTAATACAAGAAGAACGTGTTTCATAAAAAAAAAATTGGTAAAATATTTTCTGAGAAAATAGTTTCTAAGAAAATAACTTATGTTCTGATGTTTGATTGTCAAGCTGAAAATGAGGCCGAAAATATATTTTTATATTTGGTTTTTGAAATAAATTTAACAATTATGTTATTACAAATTAATATAACTATATTTTAATTTTTTGAATAACATAAACTAAGCTCTTACAATGAAATGTTTTATTTATTTGTATGTATATAAAAACTTAACATATGATCTAACAATAAGAATGTTCATTCTTTATAGGATTTATTTTTTTTATAACATATGATTTTAAAAAAAATTAAGAATAAGAAAATTTAAAATTTAGTAAATATATGTGAATATAATTCAATACAAAAATATTAGTTATGCATATATTGTGAAAATAAAAATAAATGTACTTATTTTAAAAATAAAATAAATAAAAAGATGATAATAGTGATTAAATAAAAGTGTTACGAATAATGACGGAAAGAAACAATACTAATATACTTTTCGGAAAATGACTTACGAATTTAAATCCGTAAGTCGTTTTCCTGAAATAACAAAGGAATTTTCCGTTGACTGAAAAATGATTTCTTGTTGACTGAATTTTCTCTGACATACCAAATATTAAAAAATCTAGAAAACGTTTTCTGAAAAATGAATTCATTCTAACAAACGGAGCGTACAAAACTTTCATTTTCCATCATTTTCCTTTTTTTTCTTGCCATTTCTAAACTATTAGTGACAATTATCATTTTAAATAGTATATGTGGAGAACATGAAAAATAAATTGATTTTTTAATATTAAAAAATGAATAATATTTTAAATATTACAAAAAATTGGTAAACGAACATTAACTTTTGAGATATGTTATATCACCAAAAGGATAGTAGCCCAATGGTACAATCTCTTCTCTCTTGAAGATTGGAACTAAGGAAGTTTAATTATTACTTCCTCCCTTCCTTAACAATTTGATATTTTGGAGGTAATTGATTTTAAACATATAGCTTAAGTTTGGATGAACAATAATTAAGTTTTTTTGAATTGTACAGTTTGAGTTTTAGTTATTTACTTAGAATCTAATTAAGTTAACTTCTTTTTTTTTTCCATACAATTCTCTGTTTTTGTTATATCTAATTATAATTGTGGGTAAAAAAAAAAAATAACATTTGAGTTATAGTCAAATATAACTAAGTAAAAAAATTTCTTGCAACTTTTCAAATTTTGTTAAATATACTTAAAATAAAAATATCATGAAAGGCTAAATAAAGAGGAGTATGCATGAGTGGAAGGAAAAAAAAAATGAAGTAAAGAAGTATGGTGTAACTTATGCATGTGGAGAGATATACGAAAAGGTAACCCCCAAAAAAAAATAAAAAAAATAGAAGAGATATTTATCCAGTTATATCACACTCTAAATATTATGAGTATATTTGAAAATTGTTTCCAACAATATTGCAGATATTTAAAATAATTGAAACTGACAATAGAAAATTATTTATCAGATACATTAACATCAAGTATATATATACATATATATTTACTCTTACTCATATTATTGTTGCAATCTTTGTCAGAGTAATAGTATATTAGAAAGTGACAGACCAATAATTATTAACAATTTGAGTTTTACGATGGCTCAAAATTCGTCCGACAAATATTAGTAGGATCCACACGTATTCCGTTGTGGAGTCCACTAATATTTTGTCGTTACA
>JAUMHB010097255.1:0-10554 GCA_032359685.1 Pittosporum tobira
GTGAAGAAGGTAGGGAGACTGCCAATACACGGAAAGGATAGACGGCATTCCAATTCCATATATATATATATATATATCCTTCCTACAAAACTTGAAACGTATTTTGACGATTGTGTAATATAAAATTTAAAACTTATATATGTATGCTACATTAGAATACATAATATTTATACATTTAAAATATCTTTACATCCGTTTTAAAATCCATGTCAAACAACTATCAAATACATGTTTCAAGTTTTATGGGGGAAGTTATATGTATGTTTTTGTAAATGAAGAATTGGCTAAGGAATATAAGAAGAAAATTTATTTATTCTCATCGTGGTCCATGCAAGGAGACCTTCTTGTAACATACCTATGCTACATCAGTACACACACACACACACACATATAATAGTGTTGAATTTTGTTGGACAACTCAGAGGTTAAGTGAGAGATTCCCCCACTCTCTTCCAACTACCCTCTAACTCTGACCATAATTATTAAGTTATTATAATTATAAAATAAAAATACTCCTAATCCTATGCTTTATGTTTATTCCCAGTTCTTAAATCGATTTAGGAAGATTATTAATTTGTAACTTGCGGTGAGAGAAGAGGTGATACTGCCGTAGTGCCCGATATTGATGATGTCATCCATCTAGAGAGTAGAGTAGAGAAGGTTAAAAAGGTATTGGGACACAAAGCCTTGAAACATTGCCAAGTGGACGCAAGGGGATTTCCGGACGGCGCTTTATTAATTGTATATAATCATTCAATTAAGCTACTGAATTATTAATTAATTAATTAATGTTACTATTATGGCCCCATTCCGTATCAACAACAACAACAACAAAGGAAGAAAATACCCTAGTTACAGTGTTTTAAAAACATGTACTACTACTGCACTAAAAGTCTAGAAACTAAAAATTGCCGACCAGAGTTCCTTGTAAAAGTGGTGTTTTATATTAAAGAATCATATTAAGGCTGTTGGAGTTCTTCACGTCACCCTTTCTCTATATGTTTCATTTTCATGGCCATAGGACATGCATGCACATACTCTCTCTCTCTCTCTCTCTCTCTCTCTCTCTCTCTCTCTCTCTCTCTCTATATATATATATATATATATATATATATATATCTTATTCAAGTATACAATGAGATGAAATCTTATAACCATCCCACTCAATCTCAACCATTAAATTTTTTATCTCAACTATCAAATTTCATATCTTGTTTTACAATTTGTGGATAAATTTTTATATGGATATTATCGGCTACAATGTGTATCGGATGATGTCCATAAAAATTACCTTTGGCCACTAATTTCAATACCTTCCGTTGATGAGCGATAAAGATAAAGATTGAGTGATATAAATTAGGAATTTCATTCTATTGTGCACATGGATGAGACCAATATAGAGAGAGGGAAGGAGGGAGGGAGGGAGAGAGAGTGTGTCTTAACAATGTCTAAGGAGGGAGGATTGATGGGCTTGTGAAATGGTGACTAGGATTTCATATTGTCGATCAAGTGCACAGCCCCTCATGGTAAACCTCAAACTCATATAAACCTCACAACCAGTCCCAGTGTCCTCTAAGGGAGGGCATCCATGTCTTTATAGATTAATAATACATGTATACTTCTAATAAATAATATTACAAAAATTAAAATACTTATTAGTAGAAAATATTGCGTAACGGACCGGAATGTGAACCAAGTGGGTTCACCAGTTCAAAAACCTATCACTTTTAAATGGTGTTTGGTTGAACCAAAGTAAGTTTATAGGGTTGCTTGGTATCTCTGCAACAACGACCATCTCCAATAATTTGAGAATAATATTCATATAATAATATTTTATTATTGGTCTCATCACCTCAAATATAAATGCAGTAGACCCCTTAACCCCAAAGAAGGATTTCTCAAACTCCAAATCCAAACCTCTACCCACCATCACATGCACTGTTTATCCAAAAAGATAGCACGAGGGCCAGATCCAAAATTTAGCCCAGATGGATGGTATGTTTCACCAATAAACTTAAATGCAAAAGAAAATCATGAACGAAAAAATGAACAACACGGCAACAACCAAGCAATCACTAACTTGAGACCATCCGTTTAGAAAACTTTAGCCAAGTATTTACCAAAAAGGAAAAAAGGTATAATAAAATAAAATTTTAAAAAAAAAAGTCAGTCAAGAGATTTCAGGGTGTTGCTCAAAGCAGAGGTTGCTCCATGAATTAAAGAAACGGATAGCTGAGCTCATCAAACAGATAGGCAGGTATATGTGACAGCTGCAGCCTGAATGATGATCAAGTGCAGAATCATGCCATATATTACAGTATAGACTGCTAATGTTATCATTTTCAAATGAAGTACCATATACGCCAAGGCATCTCAACACTTTGTCAACTATAGCAGCACGATGATATATTGAACGTTCAAAATTAACAACCAAACCATTCACACATAAATGTACAAGGGAAGCTACAACATAACTGTTTCTTAACTGGGGGATCGCACACACAATACAATGGTGGCAATGTTGCATGTAAAATATTTTGAGCTCCAAAGGAGGAAGCAGGGACATAAATACAACCCCAATTATTCCCCCACAAGTAGGTGCTTACAATAGGTATTAGAATTTTATTTTATTTTATTTTTACAGCGTCATAATCACACTGAAGATTTTAGAAGGTTTTGCGGCTCTTGTGTCCACATTAAATTGTAAAATGGTAAAACATCATTTGCCTGCAATGAAAAATGAACCAAGTCATCCTAGTAGAAGATTCAGATCCTACGGAAGTATTGGAATAGCATATGTTCCTTTATGAAAATCAAAGAATTCAACCTCCCTTCCGTCAGGAGGGGCCTCCTACTAATAATGAATGGGCACGGATCAATCTTGCAGAACAACTAACGTACTAAACATTGTAGATGTACTGTGTATGCAGTCAACACTTGAAGAGGACCTAAAGTCTAATAACATTCCAGTACACAACCAGAACCACATGTCAAACCATGCATACCACTTCATTGACAATTTCTCTTATCTCAAGCTAAGGTAAAGTAATCCTTGGTGAGACATTTTCTTCGCGTATATACTAGGAAGGGCATAGGTTCTCTGATTCAATTGTGATAAAAAAAATACTAGATCCTTCGGTTAAGCAGTCTACACAAGCAAAAGTAAAGGTCATCCAATTTACCGGGAGAGAAAAGTAAAGATCATCCACAAGATAAAGTCACAAGCATATTGAAATACTTTTCTGAAAATCTGTTTCATTTTAAAGTCACCAAGATCAGACTAAATTAAGCAGAAAATGCCAGCAAAGAGGCAAATCATAGTTTAGATATTCTAGTAAAATAAGGATCAACGTGATTATCAGACGTGAAGCTGAAGAGGCACAACATATAAGATTGACCCAGGTATAACGCCTCTTTTAGGCTTGTTTAGTATTCTTACGAATTATTGGCTGATCTTTCTTTCTTCAACACCAACTCCTTCACAATCCATCTGTGCAGTTTTTGAGGGAGGTGGCTCAGAGCATGCTCTGAGGACAGCCTCATTCTGCAAGACCAATACATTTCCCAAAATTTAGATTTTTAACATTTCAAACAACCACTAAAAAATAGATTCAGCGAATAATTAGAAAATTCCACATTTATGTACACAAGAAAGTATTGTAATATGCATCTCAATTTCCAGATACAACAGGATGTGAAACAGCAAAACTGTGCATCGACTAGTACTAGTCATAGGTACCAGTTGATCAACATCCCCTTTTCATATGCACACAAAATATGAACTACTCAAATGAAAACATAAAGGGTCAGCACATGATATATCCCTTGTAAGTAACTATCAATTTATTGGTGCATACTACATAGCATAGCAATCCTCATTCCACATAGACCTGATACATATACAAAAGTACATTTCACTATATAGTTTGGAAATGCATAATCAAGCTCATGTCAATTGTACAAAAAAGGATATCCACAACATGTAACTGCATTGGTGCTAAGGTACTAAGGAAAAAAAGGATCATGAACCAAAGGCTGAGCTAAGTTACCAGATGTATGTACCCAACAACAGATAAGTTGATCAATTTACTTTTTTTGTTGTGCTCATATAAGACCTTGATGATCTATATTGAGGTGTTAATTATATTTCAAACCCAAATGTATATCTCTTCCTTTTCTCAATGAGTTGAAAAGAAAATCGAAATTGTGAAATAGAAATGCATAACTTGACAGTATTGATGACAGGTGACAGCCCAGCGACAATGGAAGTGTGAATAAGCATAGTTTCACCAATTATTCTATTTTTTTGTGTGGGTTGTTTTTTTGTTTTGTGTTTTTTTTTATTTTTTTGGGGGGGGGGGGGGGTGGTTTGCAAGGAGCAAATATGGTATCTTGACTTAGAAACTTATGACTATACAATTTTAAACTATAAATTATATATACGAGTTTGTTCGGCAGATATGATCAGGTGAATATCAAAAGTCAAAAGCTACTTATACAAACTTATTGCACAAGTACTTCAAGTTCATGTTATAAACAATGAGAAGAAAGGCTGCAAGGAGATGCAAATATAAAAATGAGAGGTTCTGTAGTACCACCTCTGTTCCAAAATTAGAGATTGGTTTCTATTTTTTGTACCATAAAACACCGTGATAATCCAAATTTATCATTTCATTGAAATTTTACACCATCTCCGGAAAAAAAAAAGTTTAAGAGATACTTTCCTTTATGAAAAAATCATAATCGAACATTTATTTTTTGAAAACAGTCAGTTTTTTAAGGTATCTCTAATAAACCAACTCCCGATACTTTTTCGTTACAAATTTTCAATGTGTTATTCTGGTAGGTTACGATGGAAAGCTCCTGCATCGGGGTGGCTTAATAGATGGCATGGGCTCGGATGAGGGGATTAAGCCAATTATATAAACGTAATACAAGTCCAATTGCTTATCAAGAAAAGTTCCTGGATCATCTAATTTGTTAACCATACAGTTAGCGAAAAGAATGTTAACTGTACTCTGTCATGCCAACTTTAAGAATAGATACGTAATCTAGTTATGTACTCTATCATGCCAACTTAAATAGATACGTGCTCTAGTTAGCCCCATGAATTTCATGAATATCACTATTGTTCACCACTTTATGAAGGAAACCAGGAAACAGTATACCTCCTAAGTAAAGTGTGGTTAGGACAAGGATATCATAAAGAGTCTGAAACAAATATATCATACAAATGGATGCAACAGTTGAAATCGGAATTGTAAGGTGGATAAGTACCCATGCAAGGTTGGATATGATAAAAATGAGGATATCCAAACAAAGGTTTAATAGCACCAAGTCTGAGTGACGAGAAGACATGGGAAAACCAGCTGAGATGGTTGCTCATATTCAACATCATCTTATAAACCATACAGGTGAATGGAATCATTGTGTGTCTGTAAATCCCATCCTTCTACTTTTGTCCTTCCTTTTTATATGTATTTTTACCTTTTCAGCCTACCAAATTACATTTGGATGTCTGCGTTGCGTTGAGTTGAGGATTCCTATGTTAAGTTTGAAGAGAGAAAGGAATGGTGCTGTTTCGGTCATATGTATTCTACCTAAACAATTCACCGACGAGTAATTTGGAATCTCATGAATGTCAATCATTTTTGTTGGAATTTATTGCACAAAATCCTATCCAATCCCATCAAATCATGTGGTTATTCCAGAAGATTGCGCCAACATTATGTTGACAAAACCCTAGTTATTTACTTAACTTTGCCCTTTCTTCCTTTAGGCGAAGTAAGAACATTTTACAAAGTAAATGGGATAGGCAGGAGCAAATTGGGTTGCAATTAGATTCTTTAACCAGTATTTAATTTACAGAGAGTTAGCAAAACAACGAAATGAATAGAAAGAAATGGACCTGCCAAACCCGGAGAATACGTTTCTTGGCGTTGGCTTTGCGGGTGGTGGTTAGCTTTATTCTCTTCCAAAGGAGACCAGGTGAGTCGTGTTTCTTCACTATCTCCATCACTCTCGTCCCCCAAAACGCACCCATTGCTCTCGTCTCTCTTTCGCTTCTTCCTTCTGGGCGGCAGCTAGTGTGAATCAGACGGCCTCCGTGTTCACCAATTTTCGTATGAGATGGATCATCAAGGTCTGAGCTGGTCTGAACCCTTTAACTCGCTATAGAAAGATGAGAGTCCATCTGATCTCTAAAGCCCATACTTCACTAGCCAGTAGGTCGTGGACCAGGGAAAACCCGATATCTATTTACAGATAATCAATTTTTTTTAATCTACAGATAATCAACTACTAGTAATAATAGAAATTGTATACCTCACTCACTATTTTCAAATTTTATTTTTATTTATATTTTTAAGAATTCTCTCAATCCAAAAAAGATACTCTATCTGTCCACAAAAGAATACCATTTTCATCGTAAAAAAAAAGTGACTTAATATACCACTTTTAGTTTGTAATTATTTTTTTATTCTCATTTTATGTAACATCAAAATTCTCATTTTCTCTCTCTATTATTATAAAATACACATGCAAGGATAATCGTGCCAAAAAATATATATTATATCCTAAAAAGTTAATTTTATTAATTTATTTATTTTTTATATTTTACTCACACTTTTTTAGACGAAGAGAGTATATTACTGGTATATAGCATTAACATAAATGTAAGATAATGGACTATATATGTAATTTTCTCATCAAAAAATTAAAATATTATGGCTAGTTTATAAGAAGTTGATTTTAAGAAGTTACATTTTGTCAGATTTTTAATTTGTGTATAAAAAGATTTTATTTCATTTATAATTTTTTTAAAAATTAATTCTAAAAAATTGTTGTAAATAGTCTCTCATGATCTTTTTATTAGTTCAATAAGTGATAATCTATTAATGTCTTATTTATACCCAAAAAAAAGAAGATTTTTCCACTGTGCACATGATTTCTATGAAAATAAAAAAACTATGTATTTGAGGAACTTTTTATCTTCAGTCCACATCTAACTCTAAGGGAAGTGCAGGCGGGCCGATCCATGAATTTTAGATTTGACCCAAAATGGGAAGTCAGTAGAAATGATTATTGACCATTTGACACATAAAAATAAAATACAGTAATGGAGTACGACGACGTTCAAGTTCTGAACCATTTGACACTTACTTTTGACATTCCAAGGCCATTCATTTACTTTTTGACAAAAAAAAAGTCATACCTCCACCTGTCTGCCTAATCACGACAACATCATCGTAATGTACGGTCAAATGTGATTGTAAATTATATTTTTTCTTTCGAGATTCTATATTAATAATCGTTTTAATTTAATACACATAAATTAAAATTAATAATAAATATTAATATTTAATTTTAATTTTAATTTTATCATTTATTAAAAATTATGAACAAACGAGAGAAAAATAAATTAGAGAATTAAAACTCTTTAAAAAAAAAAAAAAAAATTAGAAGTATTCAACTGGTGGGAGTTAGTATTCTTCCAACGAATGTAGCAGTAATATATTTTAAAATTATTATACTCCAACATCATCGTAATGACGAATCATGTTTAATAAAGTATGAATAATTTAGACAATTTGTATCATTAAATTTTTTAAAAAATAAAATATTTTAATTATATTGAGATATTAAAATAAAGAAATTTTTATCATTAAATTAAATCATATTGACATATGGGGTACATACATGTGTGACTCTCTAGTCATTTTGTTATTCACTCTTGGTTTGTTAAAATCCATTACAAGCTTTTATATCATTAAATTAAATCTTTGTATTTTTCAATCTTGCTCATGTATATATATATCTCAGACCCCTTAGAGGTGATGTATGTGACATTATTCTATGCTAATTATCGTGGAAGCAATATTATTTTAACAACGGAAGAATGTTAGACTAATATGTAAATAGGAGTGTTTGTAAATTATGACTACTTGTGTCCATAATTATAACACTAATTGAAATTTGTGATGATGATCGATCCACCAATAATAAATAAATTAATATTAGTAAACAACAATAAATTAAGGGATTAAAATTGCTTGGCTTGGAGCGGCACATCATGCATGAGCTAGGAGATAGATCATCGTGACAAAATTAGTATCGCATATTTTTTAATTCTTCACATAAAGCTACAAAATGAATTAGCCATCTTCATTCTACTTCTACTCTTTCATGAAAATTGTATTTTATTAATTGTAGTGGTTTTCTTTGTTCATAACTATTCTTAATTAATCAAGAAATGGTCAACCAACTATGGACTTTTCTTCTATCGTTTTTTGTGTAACAAAAGTTTGAAAGAAAGAAAGAAAGAAAGAAAGAAAATGACAAAATTTTAGAATCTATGTCGTTTTTGTAATCATAACACGGTAATGTTAAGAGTATGAAAAAATCACAAAATGGAATCAAACTAAGAAGTCAATTTGAATGGTTGTTTGTTACTATTTGCTTTCTTCCTAGTCATTGGGCCGGTCCAATTATTATGGTATATGTAAATTTTACAAAATTGGAGAATTGAATCGCAGACCAAATCCTAGTTTATGTTAACATTGTCATTATTCTCTCCTCTGGTCGGTCGTTCGATCGGTCTCTAGTCTTTCATTTGTCGTAATTGTTTCTATTTTTAAGAAGTGTGTGTATCAACAACGACGAAAACAACAAGAAGAATAATGAAAACATCTCTAAAAAAATTACAAAGATTAGTGCTTCACAAGCACCACCCCGATAAAAGAGACCACCGTTGTCGTGATGCCGGAAAACCTCTCGTCGCCAAATTGGATGAGCTCTCTCAGGCTTCTCAGGTACTTTTCACCTCCATTTGAAATGATGAACGAGTTGAGAACTTTTATTCGTTTGATTTTGATGGAGCCTTTAGTTATCGCCAATTTATAATTTCATCCGACATACCCAATTTAACAATAATTCATTCTCATATATGAAGGCTATTATTCTATAAACTCTTTGAACGCCTACTGTTATGATCTATTGGGCCATTGGGACTAAATATAGTCGAACTAGTCATGGTTGATTTACCTATTCTCTTGGATTTTGGATTTGATTTGATCATTTTCAATGAAGCTATTAAAAACTAAAATTGTTTGCTTGAATTTTAAAGACAAGGACCTTATGATTATGTTTCCACAAACCCGTTATTCAAATTGTATGCGGCATCTTACTTATAAAAGGACAAAAAATATTTAAATGGCAGTCTTGTCGGTTCAATTGGTATATCGTTTCATTCACAACGTAGTCTTGTGGTCCTTTACGAAGATAATATATATATTCGCTAGCCTATTACTGTTATGTTGAAGGTTGACCTTCGTTGCTTTCTTAAGAAAATGTCAAATATAATTACATTCTTTTCTAATTCTTTTAACTCAATTTCAGTTTCTCTTCTAGGAGATTAAAAGTTCAATATCAAACTTTTGGATTAGGTTGGCAACTAACAATTTCAGTAGAGTTGGTCTTTACTAAATATATGTGGTGATGTTTGAAAACTTTGTATTATATGGATTACAATGTATTGTTTTATGGAACAATGGAATTGATTGTACCATTTATTTTCTTTCTTGTATTGCAGGACATGCAAAACATGAGAGAATGTTATGACAGTTTACTAGCTGCTGCAGCAGCTACAACAAACAGTGCTTATGGTATTTTACTAATTTTCCCTTTTCACATTTTATGCCCGTCTTTGTATTTGTTCTCACCTTTCCACATTTTACACTCATCTTTGTATTTGTTGTCTAACTCTGGAACTCAAAATAAAGCATAACGTGTACAAAATCTCTAAAACAACTTTTTTTTTTTTTCTGTGGTTCCTCGACTCTATCAACCAGTACCCCTATATGAAAGATGGAGTTGGTTTTCTGATCTACAAAAGTGGTTGTGAGTTAATGTGATGCCTTCATTGGTGGTAACTATTAGTGATATGCCCAATGATTCAATCATAAATCATAATTTATTATTAGTTGTGGATAAGGTTGTGTCGAAAAAATCGACCTTCACATAACTTAGGTAATTATAATGTCTTACTAGAGGCCGCTTATAACTTGTGGGCCGAAAAGGAGTTTTGGGC
Source organism: Pittosporum tobira (assembly GCA_032359685.1). Lineage (NCBI taxonomy): Eukaryota > Viridiplantae > Streptophyta > Magnoliopsida > Apiales > Pittosporaceae > Pittosporum > Pittosporum tobira. The sequence goes on from JAUMHB010097255.1 coordinate 10,088, forward strand.
CTACTGCTAATGTTAGGTGAACTTATAGGGTCGTACACTAAGCGAACTGGGCTTATAATGTATTGGGCCGGACATCTAGGGTTTCCTTGTTCTCTTGTATCTCTGATTAAAAGGGGCGGATTATAAAAGGAAGAATATACGCCTTTTTGTACAACCCTAATCAACACGAGGTTGAGAGACTTATAGAGAAGGAAACTGAAGAACTGCGCTAGCACACACAAGGCTCGGGCTCAGTTCGTGTGTATGGATACCAGTAGAGGCGTGACGATTGACATGTTGATCCAGACACAACTGTTCTTTTTATCTCCATCGAAATTCATTTAGGTATAATCGATCTTCTATTTCGATTTCAATATACGCATGGTTCCTGGAAATCAGATAAATTGTTTTAAAATTTCGCATCGATTTTTGATCCGAAACCTAATAGTGGTATCAGAGTAAGGCTTGTGATTTATTAAAATTAAAAT
>JAUMHB010097266.1:0-10552 GCA_032359685.1 Pittosporum tobira
CTCAAATACCAAATCACAACCTTCATGGCTCCGATCAATCTTTTTTATAGCAAATATCTTATAATCATTCATAACCATCCGATAAACAATACCGAACCCTCCAGATCCCACGACATCTTCCTCGGTAAGGGATTCAAACTTTTCTATAATCTTACAAGAAGGATATGGAAGATCACCATGGAAAGTTATAAGCTTGGTGCCTGGGGAAACATAAAATATTTAGCATTGCAAAAACAAAAAGTGAAAAAGTGAGAATAATTTGGTAAGAAATCTAACATACATGTTTCCTTACGAGATTGTTTTCTGTCTTCTGTGTATTTCTTGGCAGCCCTTTCGTTCTTGGATAGCAACTATACCCAAAGGAAAACAAAAAGCTCAATAAGAGCAACACTCAAAGAACACATTGCTCCAATAATGGCTCCTTTAATATAATGAGATGATCTCCTAGTAGGGACTGCATAGGCCCCGTAAGACGACTACACGTCATTAGTAGTTGGCAAGAATTGACTCGACTACAATGGTTCAAGAGATTGTATTGATGTAGATAATACAAGTAGAATTATTCCTCGTCGGCTCTAAATTATATTAACTTTGACACATGTCATACCTGGAGCTTCATCACTCACAGCATGTGGCAACACTGCAACACTGCAGGGAGCCTAGTGAAGTTCGACACTGCCTGTTTACTTGTCAGCCACAAAGATCTAAATTACCAATAAACCTACACATAAGCAACAGATCATTCAGAGTATGCTCAAAGGCATGAAATGTGAAAAAATGAGTTTTGTACCGATTATTTAAAGGTTCGAAAAAGGATCTGAGAGTAAGGTAGAATAGGAAAAGTTACTGATGTAAATGTACTTAACCTGATCTTATCATATTTGATTCAATATATTTACTAATTTTGCATTATAAAAATACTGTTGTTTCTAACTGTAAAACTCCAAAATTAAAAAAGTTTGGAACCTTTAGTAAGGCTCATCAATCCTCTTTCATTTCTCTCTCAGCGAGAATATACACCATTACACCAATATTCCAAACTTCAACTGTAAAATTCAGTAAGAAGATAAAGGCATGTACATTGTGGCATTAATTTTCACAAAGGATTTCTTCGACGAGCTAATCTACATTATCTTTCCCGAAAGCCAAAATTGGGAGACTCGATCTATCATCAAGCTCAGGAGTTTTAATGCGTGCTTAAAGTCAGCCATTTGTTGGTTTCTACATTTAAATTCGTCAAAAATTGATGGCTTTCCATCATTTAATATTGCCTATCCTCTTTGGATAGCTTCCCATCTCTACATGGTGAATATTCATGTCTGAAATGGCGTGAATGGCAGAACACATGAGTGAAGCCAAATGTGATTAATTACAATTGAAGCGCATTTACAGTGTTCTCGGTGGAATGTGATTAATTCTTCATGACCTGTTGAAGATGTAATCTGAGGAAAGGTTTGGTTGATGTATGGCCGATTATTATGAGGATTTCCTATGATTATAATTTTTAAAATATAAAAACAAGGGCAGCAACTGAAGGCTAGTACTATCAACGTAAACACTACGCTACCAGTGTTATTTGGCTGTTTTCTTTATAACAATCACCAGTATTGCTAAAACTAATTCAAGAGTTCAATGTTACAATGTATTTGGAGACAAAAGTATATTAGGTGTTTCATAATTATATACATTTAGGTAAAAAAAAGTCATATAAGTTACAAACTGTCTCGGAATGTGCTTAAAACTCCAACATCTGGAATTTCACCCGAGAAGAAGTTTGAAGATAAGTTCCTGAGATTGATTGCATTACGATACAATATTAAGACAAAAAACAGGTTATTATGGCTCTCAAAAACTCAAAATTATGAGCACCTTTTAAAAGTTGCAAGTCAACTTACAGATTACGCAGTCGGGTGAGACGACTAAGAGAGGAAGGTATCGCACTCTTAAGTGAATTGCTTGATAAATCTTTACAAACAAATTATTATAATGAGATGGACATCCAATAACTAAAAAAAAATTAAAAAAAATGACTTCGTGAATCAAAAGCTTTAGCAAAATGAAATAAGTAAATATGTAGATTAGAACTTCACAACCATAGATTCTATCTAAATAGGTAATAAATATCTTACAAAATTGTGAGGAATGAAAGGTTCCCAATATTTGATGGTATGCCTCCTTGGAGATAATTAGCCCTCAAGTACCTATTTATTGTAGTGTAACAAGTTACTTATTTATATCATTACATCTATAACAGAAATTGATGAACAATTTAGAATCATAACTTACCGGAAGAAAGATAATCCCTTGTTACTTACAGGGCTCTGAGTTCAGAACAATTGACAATTTCTTTAGGAATGAGACCATGTAGGCTGTTCTGGCGAAATGCTCTGGTTCAATACAACAATATAAATTAAGGCACTGTTAAAATGATTTTTGGAGAATTTGAAATGGTGATATGGACTTGCAGCCTCTGGAGTCTGCTTAGTTTGGCAATGACTGGAGATATAAACCCTACAAGTTGCATATAAGGCAAATTTCTGTAAAACTCAAATGATTATCCTAGACTTAGATTCAGAGAATTAAACCACATAATCAATAAAAGACGAAAACTTTAAAGAAAAGAAAGGAGGTGACTTACATGGAGCGAACTGTGCGGCCATCTGGATAGCAAGAAATACCAGTCCAGTGGCAGGGAGAATCATCAATTTCTTTCCAGTCGCTGAGAAAGCTGTTGCTGTCACTCAAAGTGCCTTTAAAATCAAATAATGTGATACCTACAAACAAGACTAGACGTTTTTAAGACTAGAGAAGATTATCACAATGTAAAACATTTCTATCAAAAACGAAAAATAAAAATGTGTGGTAAAAGTACCAGCTGGAGTGAGACAAAGAGAGCAAATGGTAAGAAAGGTTGCTTCAAAAATTGCTGAGAAGACCCAAATGGGCATGCTCATTCTTGAAATGAAAGGGCTTTGCTTCTGGCTAGTTGGGGTTTTCTGGGTAAGTTGTTGCAGAGGGAGCTCCAAGTTCGATTTTAATGGTGGGGTTGAGTGAATAGCTTCAAAAATTATTGTTGTTTTATAAAAAAAACAAAATATATAAAATAACATTCTTTTAGTAAAATTGTTAATTCTACATAATATACAGCATTATATTTACCGATTCCTTACCTTTCTACATTGAAATTTAAAGAAAGTTTGACTTTGCCCCTTTTTTAGAACCTGACAAATATGGGTAGTTGTCTATCTTGGGACATACTACTATACTAGTGAGGAGATCGAGCGGAAGGAATTTGACATTCCGTATACGAGGTTTTAATTTTGAATTTTGTATACGGTAAAAAAATAAAATAATATTGTAAGAATTTGTCTTTATGTTTATGACAGAAGTTTAATTTTGAATTAGTTGAATTCTAAATGAATCAGACATCGAAGATGTACAAAAAAAATTAAAAGAAAAAAAAGAAGACAAACATTGATATATTTTATTGAGAAATTCAATCGTACATTTATTTTGACATAAATATTATATCATTAGAGTTATACTTGTCCATATTGAAAAATTAATTATCATTATAATTGATAAAATAATCGTCATTTTTTTTGGTAACGAATGGAATAACTAGTTTTGATTGATAGTCTGAGTTGTCGATGGCCAAGATTAGGCGAATTGTCTCTATTTGAAACCACCTATTTATTTCTTAAACAAAGATGGCTTCAATATGATATACGGAGGAGCAATATCTCGGAGAAGGCAATCCTGACCATGAGCATGACATAATTCGCAGTTTTTGGCAGATCAGAAGCCACTTCGGCGATTATTAGAATTAATTCTAGGGTAATTTTTAAAAATAAATTATTTTAAAAATATTTATTTTTGTTAATTTTAAAAAAATTATAAATTGAGTATAATAATATTTTTAATTTATTTTAAAAAAAAAAATCTATGAACACATCTAAATCCACTAAATAACTACAAAAACGACATATACCCATGTCGTTTGATAAAAACAAAAGTAAGCTTGGACGTTAAATCTTTTTCAGCATTATGGAGGCCCCAAGGAAGGAGGCCGCAGCGTTCTCTCCCAACATTGTTCTGTGCTCGTTTTTTGACAGAGATTTATTATCTCTTTCCTACAAATTTAAAAAACATCGGAGTTTAAATCCATTTACAATCTCAATTATCATATTTTTGTGTTTTATATTTTATTGTGAATGCAGATCTAGATGTCAAATTTTGAATTTTTTTCGTATCTCTTGCAATCCAAAATATTTGATCCACAAAATCAAGGATAGAGCACCTTCATATTTGAGGCCTTGAGGGAAAACATGAATTGTACTTTTTAATTTTGTGAAACCTTTTGAAGTTTTCAAAATTTTTAAATGCCCATCTCCATTTCATTGTCCATCGAAGAAAAATTCAGCCAAAAAATATAAAACAAAAATAAAAATCCAATAATAGTTGAAGAGATTTGATGCTTTTAGAAATTAATTTGCATATTTGTATATTTGCAGCATTTAATTATTTGCAGAGGGTCGTTTCTACCCAAAAAAATAAAATAAAATAAAAATTTATTTACAGAGGGTGTACAAGCAAGATGGTGCCTACGTCCTAATAATCCAAAATAGAAAGGAGTGGTACATTCGTAATTAACAGAGACGCAAAAAAACAAGCCAACGAGAATATATATATATATATATATATATAGCGCTTATTAGGCTGAAACAAGCTTTCTCGCAATAATTCGCTTTTTGAAATAAGTTGCAAGTTGTTCAAGTAAGCTGCTAGAGAGCAAAGTTCTAATAGAGACGCAAAAGTAGGTGATCCAAATAAAACAACAAGAAACTGCGAAATCAGTCTCTAGAACCCACCCTCCAATCACACCCAGAAACTCCAACCTAATGCGAACCTTAAATAGTCCAAATTCAAGCTCACCACGACTAATGCAGTGCCTTGGATTCGAGAGCCACCCCCACATAACTTGAATGCCTGTCAGGGTCCGTACCATCCCAAAGTCTCACAGTTTGATGCCCGGAGATGGGAGTAGCGCGAATAAACCTATTGCAACCCACCTCGACGAAGCTAGGATTTTTGGGTAGAAAAAAGAAAATTTTGTACTTTTTCTGTTCCAAAAAAATAAAATTGGGTATATTTTTTGGGTCTAAAATAAATAATATATACACATATTATTAATACAAATATGTGATATACGTTTAAAGAATAATAATTTTTATGGAGATACTCACTTTTTTATAGTTTAAAATTTTTCTCTTATCAAAAGTTATTTTTTTTTAATTTACAGACTTTAAGTGTTTTAGTCATTCTTTTTGGGACGGAAGGAGTATTAAAAAGTTATTAGATAAATAATTAATGTAATTAATTTTAAATAAACTAATCAAATTATATAGGTCAATGTTATTTTGTAAAAAGAAAGATGAATAATTATTAATAAAGAAACTATAATATTGAAAATTTTGATACTATTTAATTTTTATTTAACTCGTATATGACAATTAAGTTAATTAAAGGAGATGATTAGAAATTTACATACGGTATATGAGAACATTTTAAAATTTAGAGACAAAATATTAGAAATTTAGAGACTATCTAATTTTTATTTAATTCATTCAAAACACTTAAATTAATTTATAGGATACTAATAAAAAATTATATATGACATAGCTCCCACTTGTTTCCCACCCTTCTTCGTCCCTGGCAACCCAACGCATTCAAATAAGTTGACTGTACACTCAGGCCACAAAACGAATGCCAGCTGCCCCTGATGCCACCACTCGCTGGTGGCCAGAAAATGCACCAGAGATTCCAGGGGATTAATGACAAGTTGAAAGGGCCGTCAATAATAAATATCGAGTGCCTGCTGGCTATGGGAAGGTGCCAGCCTGAGTGTATACGGTCCAGAAGGTATAAAGACATTAACCAAGCAAACAAATGAAGGAAGTTTTCTAAAGAGTATCCAAGCAATGACTACTGAATTTAGGATAATAAGGGGAAAGCCTCTGTATTGTTACATATTGTCATTAATTATATCATTGATTTCTATTGAACATTATTCAAGGGGCCTCTATATTTTCATAGTATATCGATGTTAAATCGTACAAGTATTTCATAACTAAATCAACCATGCACAATGCGCTAAAGAGGGCTTGTCCTTCTTGGTGATTCTAATGTTTAAAGCTTGCTGAAGGTAATCTCAACACCATCTACTGGTTTTGGATGTGAAAGATACGACATTTTTGTGTTAGGATTGACAAGTTCCCACCTGATATTCAATTGGAACAATCATTGTAATGATAGCTTTCCATTGAAACAGATCTAAATTCAACCAACAAAACCACAGGGATGGAAGGAATGCGAGACGCCTTGAGGGATAACCTCAAGGTCACTGGTTCCAGTCCCCATACTTCGGGCCAAAATTAGCTATTAACAAATCAACAAAACAAATAAAGTAATGGAGACTACTTTTTCTTTTGATAAGTAACACTCTGTTTCTTACTTGTATCCTGTGCTCAAATGATGTAGAAAGATGACAAGCTGTAAGCGTGCAAGCATGTTCCCTGCACAGATTCTTGCTCCTCCACCAAATACTTGGTATGCTCCAGGTTTTGCGGGTTCCTAAGTAAGTACGAAGTAGTATTATCAAATAATATATAACCAAAGAAAATAAAATCTTTCAGTTAAACTGAGATGTACAACATATGGCTTACGTTCCATCTATCAGGATTAAAGCATATTGGATTTTCAAAGTTTTCTGGATTTGTGTGGAGATATCTGACCCAAGCAATTACTTTCCAACCTTTCGGTATCCTGTAACCTGAAATTCATTCCAAATTAGGTTAGAGACTTGGGGGAATATATACCGACATGATATTCAGTTTGCAAAACATAAAAGTTTGAAAGCTTGCCTTTGTACACAACGTCTTTGGTGGCAGTTCGAAATATAGTTGATGCGATATTTGCCATTCTTATTGTTTCTTCCGCCACCTGTATTCAATAGTAGTTTCTTAACTTAATGTAGAGAATAGGACCAAGTGTCACCAGATAAGAGATTTTAGTCCCACGCCAATTTCCCTACATTTTTTTTTAGAGAAAGTACATGTTTCTCACCAAGCAAAGAAATCACCTCCCAACCTCTAGAAAAGCATGAAAGGTGATTAACATTTTGAGTTAAGCATAAGCATATACCTTGTTCGTATATTTTAGTTTAGTAATACCATCATTCGTAATGAGCTCCCCGTGTTTTTTCTTGCTAAAGGATAAGTTTTCCTCCTGCGATTCAGATTACGATTCACACATAAACTAAACGTAACCAGAACAAAGAAAAAGAAACCCCGGAAAAAGGGAAAAAATTTGATCAACTCCACAATCATGTTCAAAAGATGTACCCGAAGTTTTTGGAGAACGTTTGGGTATTTGGAAAGATAATAGAGAGCCCACATAATTGAAAGAGAAGTGGATTCATAGCCTGCCACGACTAGGCCGAGGATGTTTTCAAGCACCTCCGTATCACTCAGTTGCTCCCCCTTGTCATCCTTCAACCGCATCAACCCATCCATTAGATCATTTGTATTTGTGGCACCGTCCTTTCTCTTCTTCTTTTCTAGCTCCCTCCTAAAAATCTCCATAGCTTCTTTTTGACACTGCCAAATTATTTAAATATAAATTTTGATATCCTATTAATTTTTTGGGATTATCCAAAATACACCATTCGACTCATACAATTTAGATACATGCCGCCAACTTTAAAAAATATTACAGTTACCTTAGCAACTTAGCAAGAATAAATTATAGGGCAAGCTGCAAAATGTCTCTGTAACTTCCACCTTTTTGCAAAACCAGTCCCAAATTAGGAAATTGCTAATTTACTCCTCCAAGTTACAGTATAAAAGTTATTACAGTTTTTACTTTTTATTTTTGATGTATTTATTTTATTTTATTTTTCCTTCCTCTCTTTCATGTTTAAAACAATCAAAAGAAAGAATGGTGCTGAGTGCATAACTGTGTGATAAGAGACTTCATAATTGAAAACAATTTCTAGTTCTTAAGCTTGGTTCACTTCAGCTGTATGTAATGCAGACTTCTTTGGTTTATAGTCCTTCACCTCATGATAAATAGTACAGGTATATTTCTCGATACCTATCAAAACTATTATTTTTTCCCCATGCTAATTCCCCACTCTCAGGATCGTTTCCCAAAGTCATTCGAAGAAAACTTTAGGTATATCTGCCATCATATCGTCTCCCTCGGTTAAAATGTCAAGGGAAATACAGCAAACAAGGTAAGCAATAATAAAGGCATACACCAAAATTCAAGGATATATTTTATCCTATCTTTACCCCGAAGTATGATGCTCAGAGAGTGGTGGAGAGAGTGGTGGTGGCATTGATATTGAGCTGTGATGTTAAACTCGAGGATATTTTATTTGTCGTCGTTGAAAATGGAACTTCAGACAAAAAAAAGTTTACAAATGGGATTTTTGTGAAACAAAGCGAGTAATCTGTCCAAAAACGAATGAGCTTTGACTCATCATTTTGTCTCACAAAATGATGAGTCAAGCCTCATTCTTTTTTGGACGGAGGGAGTACTACATTAATTATAGTGATAACCTGCACAGCATGGTAATAATCAGTTCCAGGAAAGTTGAGAGGAAGGGCTCGGACTCCCGTCATTATCCCATAAAACAATGCATCTAGTGAGTCCAGAACTGGCCCGGGCTCGAAGCCAACAAACAGCTTGCCTATATTTTCAAATGTAACCTGCAAACATCAAAGCCCCCACTTAGTTTCTTGCGGCGAAACATTTTCTAAGTACTTAATATAATTAAAGAAACAACAAGTACAAATTTTTACTAATGCAGAAAATCAAAAAAGGGAAGTGTGTATGCACGCACAACTTCAATCAAACAGTTGGCGGGCATGGAATCAGAAACAAATAACTATATAATTTTGTGTATGAACTATGAAGTTACCTTCCTGGCTTCCTTGTGGGCTATAATTCTGCCCTTGTGGGCCCAAGACTGAAGGGCCGTAATGACACGTGGCTGGACCATAAGTGCGATTTGGCGGAGTGGCTGGGGATGGTTAATGCCTCTCGACACAAAGTTTTTGATCCTGGTATGTGCCGGGCCTTGCAACGCCGATAAGGAAGTTGTTCCTAAAAGTTCAACATTAGGCCATTCAGATGTAAATTTTTCTTCTGATTGGATTATAAACTTGCTGGCTGCCGGAGTGCACGCTATGATCGCCGGGGATCCAAATAGGTAGCTCCTGTATAATCCTTCCCCATCGCCGAACCTAATCAATTACGAAACCCAACCAAGACATGAGCTATTCTTATAGCTAATGACATATACATAAGCGTAGCAGAAACATGATACATCATTATATCATTAATAAGAGTAATTTGTTCAAACTAATTTGTCATTAAAATTAAATTTTACTACGAGTAGTATAGAAACATTTACTTGCGCCGCTTTGAGTTAATGAAGTCATCGGGACGGCAAGCAACCTTGAAATACCATAGGAAATGGAACATCTCCCCGAAGAAGGGAATGCCCATATGGCCCGGTGGTAGTTTGGTGTCGCTAGGAAAACCGCCCCGGAGTTTGAGTTTGAGGCCATACCAGAGATCATTCCACCACCACAACAGCCATCCAATTAGCGGGAGTAGTCCTAAAACCCACGCCACCCACATATTGACTGAGATCTCCATCACGTTAATTTGCTAATTGAAGTTGATCTCTTGGAGTTTTATAGTGATGGTGCTTGTCATTTGTTGTTTAGATTAATACATACAACCTCCTTAGGAGGCTTAAGTTCACTTCTAGAAATATTCTTGTTTGGATTCTTGGAACTCAACTAGTTGCTAATAGACAAATTCAAATGTGAAATGTTCCCACTAAAATAATAATACTAACAGAAGGTATGTGGAGTGCATTTATGTCACCCTCATTATAAAAAAAAATAAGACAGCATAAAGACCTTAGGCGTTTAATTAGTACAGCTTAAAAAAGTTAAGATTACAACTTAATTTAAATTATAATAAAATTTTAAAATTTAATATAAACTTTAAGTTGAATTTTTTAACTTATAAATTACATGAATTATTGTTGCGTTTGGGTTTTAGAACTTAAAAAAGGTGTAGTAAGTAGACTACCAAGCAAGCTCTACGGCATTTGTTATCCGTCCAATCATATTTCATTTGTTTGGCATCAATGTTAACAAGAGAGATGCATGACTGGGGGAGATGACATATGAACACCACGTGTCATAATATTGCATAGTTTGATTATGCAAGGTTCAATGGATATGCACCATAACTAAAGCTTCCAGGTGATGCAATTAAGGACCTCTAATTATCTTAATACTAGAAGAAGATGTTCAAGGTTAAGGCTCATTTGGCGAAGGTTTCTATTAGTTAAGGCGTACTCGGCTCTAGTAGATGCAACTTGTAAGAACCCAGTATTTTTAATATTTTGAAGTATTAAATAAAATTATTTGGTTTCCGACAAAAAGAATGTCAACGTTAAAGTTAG
>JAUMHB010097277.1:0-10551 GCA_032359685.1 Pittosporum tobira
ATCATATTTATAAAGTTAAAATATCGGGTTCTTACATTTGTACACTGCCTTGATCAAATAACCATTTTTGAAAATAAATCATTATTGACTAGACGAAGGTAGCTTATTGCAATAATATTTTCCTAATTAATGTGAAGAGGTTATTTATAACCCAAAAAAATTTTCTATTTTGTTTCTGACTGCATTTTGATAAATATAATAAATAATTTTTTTAAATTTTATTATAATTATAGAGTATTATGATGAACATTACCCTATTTCTAGTGTCATTATCATCAATTTTTATAACTAATATTAATATAGTGAGGACTGAGGAGTATATTTTAAAAAAAAAGTGCTCTATTTACAGAACTTTTTTATTAATTTCACAAGATTTTCTTTTAACATTTACGATAAGTTACGCATAAGACTGTAAATAGAACTAAACGGTTCGAAATTTATTCGAGATCGCTCGGCTAAAAACTCGATTTGAGTTCGATTCGAAATATTAACAAGTAGAATATGAGCACATTTTAAAGTTCGATAAATTATTTAGACCTTATCAAATTATTTTTTTTGTTTTGATGTTCGATGGTATTCGCTCGAAAACTTCAAATTACTCGGTCTCGATTCGTATTCGGTCTTAATTTGATAGGTAAACGAGACATACATAAAATTTATTTCAAGTTCGTTAAATATACAAGTAGAATTTGAGTACGTCAATATTCAACTCGATTCGACTCGTTTACACCCTTAGTTACACAATTCAATTTAATTTTTAATTTAAAAAAAAAAATTAAAACTGAGAAATATTTGTAAAAATATTGTTTTTTTTTTTAAAGAAGAAGAAGAAGAAAATACTATAGACATGACACATTAAAATTAATATTTTATTTCTCAGGTTCATTTTTTTATATACTCAGGACTAGTATAATAATACTAGTAGTTGTCTTCCATGATTTACTTGTTCAAAATAGGTGTTCGGCGGAGCATTAAAGACCATCCATGTTTACTGTCTGTGTTAATTGGTCCGTGTACCGTTTCTTCCTCTTTAGATGGCTGCTCAATTTTAAGCCGCCAATTTTGACCAAATGGTATAACTTTATAATAGGAAATTATGAATTGTAAAATGAACTTCCATGGCCACAAGCGTACGATGGTTTGTTTCGCACAACTTTATAATTTATTTTAAAATAATTTATTTTTAATAATAAATTATTAATTAATAAAATAAATTGTGCCAACAACTCAAAGAGATTGATGTCTGGATAATTTTTTTTTTCAAATTGTCTAAGACAAACAACAGAATTATAAAAGCTTATTATCCCCTAACTAGGATGCTATTTAGTATTTATATCTATCATGGAGTACATCAGATAAGGACAATTACATGAGATAATGATAGAGATAATGATGCATGATAAGTATAATAACACTTGTCTGTCATACAAGATCAACACTTATCTAATATCCCCCTCAAGCTGCAGGGGTGACAACCTTTAGCTTGTGTTTGAAGAATGCAAAGCGATGAGCTGCAAGGCATTTCGTTAAGACATCATCTAGTTGATCTTGTGTAGAAATAAATGAGATTTGAATTTCTTTGTGCGCAACCATATCACGAACAAAGTGACAGCCAATTTCAAAGTGCATTGTACATGCATGAAAGACATGATTAGTGGCCAAGTACTTTGCACCAATATTGTCACACCATACTACTGGATTGTGAACTTGAGGAAATGTCAATTTACCAAGAAGTGATATCATCCATTTTAGCTCAGCAACACCATCGGCTAAAGATTTATATTATGCCTCCGTTGATGAATGTGCAACAGTCCTTTGTTTACGAGATGCCCAAGAAATAACATTGGGACCAAAAAATAAGGTATACCTAGCTGTGGAACGACGATCCTCAGTATAACCTGCCTAGTCTGCATTGGTAAATAGTTGTAAGGAACATAAAAGAGATCGTGTAAGAAGAAGACCATTATCTTTTGTAGACTGCAAATATTGTAAAATCCTTTTAGCAACAATCCAATATTTGGCTTGAGGATTGTGCATATGTTGACACACTATGTTGACGACAATTGCAATGTCAGACCGTGTTAAACTCAAGTACTGTAATGAACCTACTACCTGTCGGAATTTGGTAAGATCATTATGAGACATATTAGAGTGTTTAGAGTCAACATATTTGGAGATTGTTGGAGTCAGAATTGGTTTGGATGATTCCATTGAGACACTAGATAGAAGATTAACAATATATTATTGCAGTGACAATAAAATTCCATGAGGATGATATAACACTTCTACACCCAAAAAGTAGCTCAGATTGCCTAGGTCTTTTAAGAAAAACAAAGAGGCTAACTTTTGAATCAATGAACTTACTAAAGAGGGAGTTGAGCATGTAATAATAAATCATCAACATAAATTAATATAAATACCTTGCTAGAGGTGGAAGATTGAACAAACAGAGATGAGTCATTGCGGGACTGATGGAATCCAATAGAGATGAGGAAGGTAGAAAAACGATCAAACCAAGCTCGAGGAGCTTGTTTTAAACCATAGAGTGAGCGGTTTAATTTGCAAACATGTGTAGCATGAGAAGGATCAATAAAGCCCGGAGGTTGTTCCATATACACGTCTTCATTGAGAAAGCCATGCAAAAATGCATTATTTATATCAAGTTGTCTAATAACCTGTTAGATTTTTATGGTTTTAAAAAAAAATATCTTGATATTTATTATGCCATTAATATTTGGGTAATGAGTACATTAAATAAATTTGGTCAGGACATTCCAGTACAGAGAATAGTGACCAGTTAATACCCCTATAGAGGTGGAAGTGCAAGATACATAGATACTCATATTCATCCTTTCATGTTTGCAAGTTAAATGAACCTAGTTATCATTCATTGAATTAATTAGGTTCATTGTAGTGTGAATTAATAGGATTGAAATTTGGTATGCCAAGGGTCTTAGGCTTTCACTATAAAATTCTCAAGGTATGTTACGAGTGAGGCATGCTAAAGAATCCAGTCTGACTGATGGGAGCAAGCTAATCACTTGTAGAAATTCTCTCTTGGAAGGATATAAACATATACATATATATTTGGTTCTTTTATTTTACGATCTTGCAAGAATTTGAAAGAAATCAATCCGGATAGGAGGAAGTACCTTAAATTAATTTCATACCAATGATTCAACAATATTACAGGTTAGAATTTATCGTACAATTTATATGATTTGATACCCAAAGTCTAACAAATACAAGTGATTAGACCTCTGCTATTTTGGTTATATGTTACACTGTTATCTAATTTAAACTTAATTAGATACTATAATTCTCATTCATATGTGGTGTATTGTACTATTGGAAAGGGAAAAACTCCTACGTATTATTTGGAGATAAAGAGGAATGGACGGAGCACTAAAGATCATTTGGATTAATTTTCGAGCTATGGCAGCATGGATATCTTATGTAGATTGATCGCTTTTATGATTGACATGTTTTAAATTTACAATTTGCAAAATCTCCATTGAGTATGTGAATTGTGAAATTTAAAATATATTTATTTTTATATGTGCATATATTATACAATTTGCAAAATCCCTATTGGGTAATGCGAATTGTATAATTTGTGATATATATATATATATATATAATTTTGTGCAAAATCTTCAGCGGGTAATGCGAATTTTTTTTTGTTTAGTTAATGATATTCATTAATCCCCAGTGGTTACATGAATTTCATTATATGAGATATTTTTTTATGTGTTTTTATAGTGTTATTCAATAATTCCCATCGGGTACGTGAATGTTATTATACATGATAGTTTTCTTTCAAATGTCATTATTTAGTTTTTGGTGGTGGATTTTTTTTATCCGGTATCTTATACCCTAAAGTTCTAGAGAAAATAAATTACATTTATTGGAAGTAAGGGGTTGACATGCTCTTTCGATTTTTATGGTTATAAGGACTTGATTTATGTTGATGCAACATTTACTAAACCCACATTGGATAAAAGTGATAATATGAAAACTAGGTATGAGGCCACTCTTAATGGTTAATTATTTACAGAGAACATCTAAAAATATTAATTAATAGTGGGAATAATAATAGAATGTATATAGAAGGTGTGTTGCATTGTCTACCATATAAGTCGAGTGTGCTTATGGTTTTGACTGTATATGAAATCGTGTATCTCAAGAAGCCTCTAAAACATCTATGAGTTATACATTGTGTAGAATCACTTATTTCTATAACGACTCAATTATTGCCACCAAACAAGATATATACTTAATAACAAGAAGTCCTTGTCGAATAAGTGACATTGAAGGATAACTTGGAAGATCCCTTCAGCTAATATTTTTCATATATATTCAAATTTTCATGTTCGGATTATGGAGTTGTCCATATTTTGATGGTATTATTATAATATCTAAACAAATTGATAAATACATTTATGGTGGTATATTTAATGACAAGCCATTATATTGTTGATTGTGAGTACTCATAAGTTTGCCTTGAGAACAACTACCCTATTAGGTATACACTTGCGGGGTGTATACAGAAAGACCTTAATAGGGGGAACGTTATTTCTCAAATTTGTTCAGGCTTATGAACTACATGTGACGCAGCTTCTTAGTGGCTAATATTCAAGCTGGGAGGAAGCCTTGCCTTGGGTTCCTAGGTTCTAAGTATGTTATGAACAGTGAACCTTTTGGATAAATAATTTTTTCTTTTACCCTAAGAACAACTACCCTATTAGGTATACACTTGCGGGGTGTATACAAAAAGGCCTAAATAGGGGGAACGTTGTTTCTCAAATTTGTTCAGGCCTATGAACTGCATAGGGCGCAACTTCTTAGTGGCTAATACTCAAGTTGGGAGGAAGTCTTGCCTTGGGTTCCTAAGTTTTGAGTATGTTATGGACAATGGACCTTTTGGATATGACTTTCTTTATTTATTGTTTCTCAGTCTTAATTTTGGAAAATATATATTGTGTATACCTGGGTCAACTACATTACATGCATTTTTTAATTTTGAGGTTAAGCACAATATTATGCCAACTAGTGGGTAGTCTCATGTATGCTATGACTTGCACCAGGCCTGACATAGCCTACGTGATTGGCATGTTAACAGATTCACTAGTAATCTTGGTATAGAACATTGGGATGCCCTAACGAGGCTAATGAGATATCTTAAAGGTACTAAGGACTATGCTCTATGTTATAGTGATTATCCTCCAACTTTAGAAGGATATTCTGACGCCTCTTGATGTCCAGAGTTGGATGATACTAGATCAACCAGTGGCTTTGTGTTTACACTGGGAGGTGCAGCTATTGCTTGGAAATCTAAGAGACGGACATATATCTCCATGTCGTCTATGAAGTCAGAATTACACGCTTTAGCCTCTGCTTGTGAAGAGGCATAGTGGATGAAAGATTTACTCTCAGATATTCTAATAAAAAGTTTAACAGTAAACTCTCTGTCTATTTTTTGTGATAATCAAACTGCACAAAAAATAGCCACAAACACTCTTTTTAATGGTAAAAGGAGAATTTTGAGACTAAAACAGGCTAAACTATGTTATCTTATTGGCCAAGGTATAGTTAATATTGTTGATGTTCGGTCTAAAGAAAATGTGGCTGATGCTCTTACTAAATGGCTATCAAGGGACCAAATTTGTAAAACTTCGGTGGAAATGGGATTAAAAAATCAAGAGTTTGGCTAGAGGTATTTTGACCTAGCATATATTTTTTATGTTCCATGACATTATAATTTCTTTATATCATTCCAAATTGATGATATGTCTTTCTTGAAATGTCGGGTATGTAAATTATAACCTTCTAAAGGGAACATGTATGGTTTTGTTTTTGTGACAGAAACTATAATTAGAATGAGTTCTATCTGTTAGAAACTCTGTATTGGTGTTTAATAGTTTGTTGAAAGAATTAGTACTAAGTTATCATGTTTTGAACTAGATAATCTAATCAGACTATTCAGGTGGTATTATTTTAATACCTATGCATTATATTTTTGGAGACTTGTACTAAATCTATTATAGTTGATTTAGATACTAGTATATTTGTTGACTTGTACTAAGTTCGAATTAAGTTTGAACTAGATACTTGTACTATTAACAATTGTTGAATTCATTGGGAAGTATCTCATATGAAATTCTCCGTATTATATTGTCTATTGCAGGAAATAATGGAAAAGAAAGAGAACATATTGGTTTCAATATGGATGAGGATGATCTACTTGACGAGTAGAATCGTACCTACTCAACTAATTCTCTAATTTTCATTAATTTTATCCTATGTTCCTTATTGTTCAGATAAATTCACCTGTGTGTGAAGTTTCATCTGTTAGACTTCGTTTTTTGTTGGATTTAGTCGGTTGCAAAACTTTATTGTGGTTAAGTTTGTTTCAGACTGGTTTTATCTAGATATTGTTTAAACTATTTATTAGTTTAATTATTATGGTCTTTGTGAACCATTTGATCCATGTCTGGTGAGTTATATTTTATTTTTGAATATAGGAGGAGATTGCTAATTATATGTTACAAAAATAAAATATTAACTTTGTGTCCATTGAGTTTTCAAGCCATTTAATATTCATCGGGAATATAAATAGATTCAAGATGAATATAAATAGTGCTATTTAATATTCATTGAGAATATAAATAGTTTTGCTGGTTTCTAGAATGGAAGACAAATGGTCAATTTTTCTGGTTATATAAGTGAACATGTCGGAAATAACAAACTTACCATTCCAAACTAGATGGTATTGGGTGTAATATTTCAAGTTTCATTCACATTCATAATTCAAAATTTCTTCTCCTTATTTACAATTAAGAACGTTGACGTTGAAGTCAGTAATTGATATGGGGCGACCGATAGCTATTAGTTCGTCCAAAGCTGTTTTTAAATGATTGAGAAAACTAATAACAGGTTCAGTTAGACCTTGGGGACGTAGAAGTTCATTGTGTAAATGAAGAACAAGGAGGTAGAAGTGGATGCAAAGGCAGACTTTATGGCAGTCCATATTTGGGCAGAGTTTCCAAGACCTATGATTATGGGTAATGACAATTTCATCGAGAAAGGAGATGAGAAGGCTTGAGACAAGATTATCTTGATCAACCCAAGGCTAGTCTGCGTTTGGAACAGATTTGTCATCAAGTTCAATTGTGGGATAAAGACATGGAAAAGATCTATCAACAAACTTGAATAATTTGATACCTTTAAGATAGGGAACAAGTTGGGTGCGCCACAAAAAGTAGATGTTGTCACGAAGCTTGATAGAGGGACAATGTTGAGTCTGGTTCATAGGAGAAGGGGAAGAAATAGATGCGGCAATGGAAGAAGTAGATGATTTAGAGGTGTTAACCATTATAGCTTTGATACCAAGATAACAATTGAATTGTAAAGACTTCTTCATCCCGTAACTAGGATGTTGTTTAGCATTTATATCTATCATGAAGTACATTAGATAAGGACAATTACATGAGATAATGATAGAGATAGTGATGCATGATAAGTATAATAACAATTGTCTGTTTTACAAGATCAACACTTATCTAATAGTCTACATACTCCTCTCATTTTTGTCGTGTATTAATTTCGTCATACACAAAGTGTCATAGTTATTAAGATATACTCCTTCAATTTCAAAATTAAATATATTTAAATTTATTTATATTAATAAATAAATACAGAAACATACGAATAGAGCTCTCACATTAACTCTTCCAAAATAGTGCTCTCACGTTAATGCTCACAAATAGAACTTTCACATTCACTTTCACATGGAGCATTCTCACATAATAGAGTTCTTTAAGAGAGTCCAATAATTTTGATTTGCTAATAAATTAAAATACTAATTAAAGTTAAAAACATAAAGTCATATTTATCTAATCTATTTCTTCCTAAATTAGAGTCCTAATTATTATAATAAAAGTTTAATCTTAATCTATGTCACCTCTAATCGATATATCTATTCATAAAATAGTCCTAATTAATAATTCCTACAATAGAATTTTGATATTAAGTCATATCTAATCTATCTATCCACACACACACACACACACACACTCTATCACTATCACATTAACTCTTGCGAAATGGAGTTCTCACATAATGGAGCTCTCTTAGAGAGTCTAATAATTTTAAACAGCTAATAAATTAAAATACTAAATAAAGTTAACAAACTAAAGTCATATTTATCTAATTTATGTCTTCTTAAATTAGAGTCTCAGTTATTATTATAAAAGTTTAATATTAATTTATGTCAACTTGATCTAATCTATCTTTTCATGAAATAGTCGTAATTAATAATTGCTACTATATAATTTTGATATTAAGTCATATCTAATCTATATATACACACTCGCGCTCTTATATCTCACGGAATGGATTCTAATAGTATTAATCCTTAAATTTTAGATTCCTAAATTTCATTTCTAATTAATATATATATATATACTTCTAATACTTTTTTCTTATCAATGATGCATAATCATTCCTAATAAAAAAATATTCTCACAATTTTAGAACTTATTTAAATTATCTATAGAAATGAATAGAGCACTCCTATTCATTCTCACAAAATAGAGTATTCTTAGAGCATCCAATATACTTAAAGCACTCTCTCATTCATTCTCACAAAATAGAGTATTCTTAGAGAATGCAATATACTTAAATCATTGTGAATTTCAACATAATAGAAAAATGAATGAAAATAAAAATAAAAAGAGTCGTATAATAATTTAACAAGGATTAAATACTAATGATTATTCAAAGAAAAATGACCTCTTCTCAGAGAATTCAATAGTTTTAAACATTGTTCTAAATTCCTCTTTGGGCGTCGGAGTATTTCTAGACGAAGTCTAAGGTATTGGTTAATTTTTAAACTTGATTTTAATGGTACTTACATCGTATTTAATTTAATGTTGTTGTTATTACTTTAACTCAAACTTCATTCTATATTCCGTCTGTTAGAGAATATTAATATTATTAATATTAATATTTTAGTATTTATGGTATTAATATTTTAGTATTTATGGTATTAGTATTAATTAGTATCCAATATGGAATTAGATTGTGTACTTGGCTCGTAAACTATCATAGTTTGGTCGATTCATAAGTTAAGTATGTCTATATATGACTTCATATGTACTCCATAATTCTTAAGTCATATTAATATAGTTCTGTTATTATATTGTTTCAATATATAGTTTCCTTTTATATTCTGTTTGTTGTTTATATTTTTATATAAACTCTAATAAGGTATCAGAGCCTATCATAAACTCTAGTCGCTTTCGTTATCGTTGTTGCTGTTGGGCTTGCTGTTATCACAATCTCTAACATCTATGTAGAGAAATTTGGAGAGAGAAGAAGAAAGAAAGTTTGAATAAATATTGTTTATCTCCAGCAAAGGGAGATACATAGTCTGGTTTGCTTTAGTTTGAACAATTGGGCCTTGCTCAATTTGTGATAAAGTATGGGAGGAGGTCACACATCTGCTACTCTTGGATCTCATTAGGTTATTGGTTAAATTCTCATTAAATTCTCATTAAATTCTTGATAAATCATTGATAAATTCTCGTTAAATCCTCATTAAATTCTTGTTAAATCCTCATTAAATTCTTGTTAAATTCTTGTTAAATTCTTGATAAATTCTCGTTAAATCATCGTTAAATCTATGTTAAATCCTCGTTAAATCCTCGGTAAAGCCTTGTTAAATCCTCGGTTACATCTTTGGCTTTCGTTTACATCCTAGTAATTGGTTTGGTAAAGTTTTGTAACAAGCTAAAAGTCGTGATTATAAGACTTTTACCTTGAGGGGGATGTTAGAGAATATTAATATTAATATTATTAGTATTAATATTCTAGTATTTATGTTATTAGTATTTATAGTATTAATATTTTAGTATTTATGATATTAGTATTAATTAGTATCCGATATAGAATTAGATTGTGTAATTGGCCCGTAAGCTATTATAGCTTGGTCCATAAGTTAAGTATGCTTATATAAGACCTCATATGTACTCCATAATTCTCAAGTCATATTAATATAGTTTTGTTCTTATATTGTTTCAATATATGGTTTTCTCTTATATAATTCTTGTTGTTTATATTTTTATCAATATTAGAGAATATTAATATTATTAATATTAATGTTCTAGTATTTATAGTATTAATATTTTAGTATTTATGGTATTAATATTTTAATATTTATGGTATTAGTATTAATTAGTATCCGATATAGAATTTGATTGTGTACTTAGCCAGTAAACTATCATAGCTTGGAGTATACCTATATAAGGCCTCATATGTACTCCATAATTCTCAAGTCATATTAATATAGTTATGTTTTTATACTGTTTCAGTATATAACTTTTTTTTATATTATGTTTGTTGTTTATATTTTTATATAAACTCTAATACCGCCAAAGGAAGCTTTTCGGCTAAATTCACATGGATTCGACGACAAAGGTCCTGGGAAGAGGAAACGGGAAAAGCGCATAAGGCAGCACGAAGAGGAGATGAAGAGGAAGAAAATGCGTC
>JAUMHB010097299.1:0-10547 GCA_032359685.1 Pittosporum tobira
GACCAAATCAACATCCCACCATGATATACTTTCACAGTCAATAAATTACTTCCAGGAGCTGCAAAAGACAAAGAACAATATATAAATTTCTACAATTCAGACACAAATAATTTGATTATTAAAGTGTGAAACCCGACAATACATGCAAGAAAACAAGCTTCAAATATTTTATGCCCGACATATGAAGCCTTAAAGCACAGACAAGATGACCAAAGAAATAGGACAAAAATATCTACTTTTCACACTTTTTTCACTAAGAAACACAATAATGCACATAAAGAATAACGAGACAACGAAAAACAATTTATAATCTTCTGCAAATATCAAATCTTAAGCACATGCACAATGTCATGGTAAATCCAAAGCACATATAAAAGTTTCACTGATTCAGATGAGAGATAATTACCATATTCAGGTGTGCCAAGAATAGAATCGTGCAACAAATCTCTTATCGACATGGTTCATCCGAAGATCAAATCGAGATACCAAGCTTTTTTTCTGGGCTGAGATAACGATGAAGTAGAACAGAGAGCGAGAATCGTCATAATCCGACTGAAGGAGCTGATCAAGTATTTGTTTTAGTGTGAAAATTACCTTTCTGTCCCTAAAAGACAAATATGCCCCTCAAAATATTTGCATCGCCCAAAAAATGTGAATATTCCAGCCAAAATTGGAATTAAACTCGCCAGAAGGTTTAATTTCAAAAAATGTATGAACATTGAGCTTTGATTTCAAAAAAAAAAAAAATTTAGGGTTCAATGTCTAAAAGTCATAATAACACATGGTCAAAATTACCTTTAAGCCTTAATTATATATACTCTCTCATCCATCTCTAAACATTTTGAATCTGCAGGTTGATGGAAATTCGAAGGAAATTGATGGCAGTGCAGCTATAGGGTTTTGTCATCACCAGCTTGGCTCCTCAAAACTTGGGATGGCTTGCTTACGGGTTTATTATGGGCTTATCATAATGGCCGGGAGTCTGCCCAAGTACGTGCTGATTAACCCTTGTTGGAAGTTATAGTAGAGCTAGCCGTTATAAGTCTACTTGTGTGTACGTTATTATGGATGTTATTTAGGTCACTTATTCAAGTATTGTAATTAAGGTGTTCAAGGTTTCTAGAGGTCTTGTTACTTAAGCTCATGTCTTGCTACTAAGGTCTGGAAAGCTAAAATTATTATTTACGTCTAATTTAGTTTTTATTATTACCAGAAAAAATAAAATAAAATTAATCTTCTCTTTTCAAACTCAGCTCATTTAGCTCGACAAACAACCAAACCCAGTTCACAATGAGCCAACGGTTCACCTACTTCGAACTCAAGCTCAGTAGCTACGTACAGAGCAAGAGTTGATCACTTTGCAATATTGTGCCAATGACAGTTTTAAAGAATCGCATACGTGAGAGTTTAGAAAATGATAAATTTGAATATCTTTAGGGATTTATACATCTAAAGCACCCTAAAAATAAAGCACCCTAAAAATGAGCATATGCCAGATATTCAAATTATATAAGCCCATCTCACTTTAAAAAAATGTTGGGATATCATAAGTGAGGCGAATCCCATATCAAATAAATAATAAAAGAGACAATGAAAATATAAGATGAACGAATCTTAAACCTGATGGCTTAAGTTTTTAAGTCAAGTGAGAGTTCCAAACACATATACTAAACCTTCATGTGTGCACATGCAATGCGCAGGTGTAGGGGGAGATTGTTGGGATAATGTGGCTAAGACGACCTCAGTACAGACTCTCAAAGTGGTGATCCCAGGTCCTTCCCCAACAAAAAAGAAAAAAACCATCGGGCTACCACAAAGGCACAAATTCTCAAACTACCACTAACAAGAGTTTTTATGCAGACTATATAGTGGTCAAAGCATAGTGATATAGTGCACATAAGCTTGAGTTCCACGAGGATAGTCAATCCTGCAAAAGGGACAAAATAAAAATTGAAATTTTTTATTTACTGAGATAGGCATATATAAATTCTCCTCTTTAATAAAAATTAACTTACACAAATTATTTGCAAATTTTTCTGTCATATTCACGAACAGGACAGCTATTATAGTGAAGAATACAACAATCTGCATAGGGATTTAAGTATATTGTTATACCTGTTGCAAGAAGTTCATAAATATTTGAATGTCATGCATATTTGGAAAAAGAAGTATGAACACTAACCAGAGCTAAATTACAACTTGGTTTGCGCTCGATTATGTAAGATTTTCTGGCGGAAACCAAAATATATCAGAGATCGAGAAACCTTATTCTTGCGGCTCCATATAAGGAGTATATACTTAAGGGTGAAAGTTAATTGAATGAGAAAAGAAGAATACGGTAGGGAAGAGAAGTAAAAGCTTTTACAAACCTTCCAGTTAGGATACCAGACTCCTTGCACGTTTTTTGAATATCTTCTAGTATGTTCAAAGTTACTATCGCATTAGGGTCACTGTTGTCCACCTATGACAGTCAATGCTGCAACTCTTTAGTAACACGTTAACACCAAAATATTCACATTCAATAGAATAACAACCAATGCTGAGAACAATAGGAAAAAAATATTATCTGCCAAATACTCACCAGAATATTCCAAAATTACTTTCAAAGGTAATTAAGAGTGCATACTCTTACATTTTTGAATGGAAGGAGTAAAATGTAAGCAGGAATTCATGAAGTCAAAATCGATGAATGACAATTGGCCGATAACAGAATGCACCTCTTGCAGAAATCTAGATTGTATTGAGTATGTGAAAGGATATACCTTGGACTTCAGAATAAAAGAAAAATCATAGAAAGCACCATAGAAATCCGATAATGTTCTTGTTCTGTCAAAAACTTTAGCAGAAAGACCTTGAAAAGAAAAAAAAAGAAAAAGGCGAGAGTAAGTATTACAGACACAGGACATAGCTATAACACTACAAACATTCTGATATATGAGATGGAACTTCAGCTCGAGTGGATTTCCCACAAAATTTCCCTATTTTATTTTATTTTTATTTATTTATTTCTCCTTTTCAAAGTGGGAGCATGCCCCGGTAGATCACCCAAACAACATCAACTTTATTAAGATAGATTAAATTCGTTTCTGATAAGGTTGGACGAAGAGTGCTGTGCCAATAAATAGTAATCTTACCACGCCTCATTTTCACTGATCCTCTGAAGACTTGAATGTTGTTGTAGCATAAAGCTAGTGTTCCAATTCCAATAATCTGGTGAATAGCGTCTACCAACTTAGGGGCATGATAAACGTTAATATTGCAATTAATTTTAATATAGAGAACTTTAAACACTACATGGTCCTAGCATATTTACACCCTCCGTTCCAAAATATAAGAGCATTTTGGTTATTATATGCTTAGAGATATTTTAGAAAGATATAGCGTAGAGAAGTCACAGTTGAAGAAAAAAAATCAAATTTTAATATAGGGGTCAATCTCACTATTGCAACCAAGCTACATTTAGAGAATTACACAATAAGTCAATAAGAGCCCCCCATTTCTTCTTTTTTTTTGGAGGGGGGGGGGGGGGTTGTTTGTTTGGTGCAAAATAAGAGCATTCTGAACTAAACCTTCTAGGAGCATTCCAAACTACTCTTTTTTTTTTTTAGTGGAGAAGCATTCCAAACTAAACCTTTTAGGGGAACAAAATTCAGGGGATAAATTTACCTGTGGAATTCCACAAGATCGTATGATGGCAGGATCTCGCAAACAAGACATTAACTTGAAGCAATCTTCTACGTGTAGCAAAGCATTTGTCACCATTTCATTCAGGCACTGTATTGCCTTCACTGCGTTTTCCTCATATTGTAGGTCCTGCAACTCATCAGAAACATATTGGTGAAATACAATAAGTTTAGTTTTTATTTAAATTGGCTTCAGGCACTTTAAAAGTATGAAAGTTTGACTTCAAGCACATTAAATAGAGGAACCTCAAGTTCATTAGCATATTTGATCCAGATCTGGTGAGGCCAAAATGTGCGCCCCTCATTTATGTCCTCCAGATAATCGCGAATAATGTTTGTCTTCTGCAATTTATGACATTTTGAAAGATAAACAATGTTAGGATCATACTAACAATTCTACAAGAATCATGCAATTAACTGACCAAGTACCTGAAGAAATATACCCACTGCCTCAGACTGAGAATCTGTAGCCAAAATTTCCACCCTGGAGGCACGGAAGAGCCCTGACAAACCTAATCCAAGAAGCCCTGCTGCGTGATGACAATATTCATCATAATCATCTGTTGTTTCCATCTGCAAGACAAGGGAGTTGCAAGTGACACAAAAAATTGTCTTTTGTTTTTGTTTAAATATTTGGTAATTATAAACAAAGATGTGGTTCTCTGAGGCTTCAATATGATACAACAGTAATCTGCTAGTGTATGATTGATGTGCAGAAGCACCACAAGGTAACAGCTGAAAGGTCTCATTATTTCCAGCATCAAATAAAAACAATTGTAGTAATAGAAATAATAGCTGCAGCATTGGACATTTAGTGTTGCATGGTATTCATTGTGTACCTCCTTGCATATATATTTTGCCATTCCTGCACCCATTCTCAAGGTGACATCCTCAATTATCTTCCTGTAACTGCAGAGTAGCATGAGACTTGAAGGTTATAGGTTATTAAGACAAAAGCACATGACAGAGTCCAAAACTTTGAAGTGCATAGTTGCATATTAGAAGAGTTAATTACTTCCTCCGATAAAAGAAGAAACTAATTAATTCATAAAAAGAGAGGATACAAGAAAAATGGGGGGGAGGGGGGGCAACAAGTCCACCCACATATATCGGACTGGCGGCAAACAAAACAAAGAATGTACTTAAGCAGTGAAGCCCGGCCTTCAATCATATCTCTACGATTCAATCATAGAGGCACCGACAAATCTCTACACAAATGAGTAACAGATGGCTTGCGTCTTTCCAGTCCACTAAATACCTGCTTGGAAGGCTGCCCACGAGTATATATGGATTTTGGAGGTACTCATGGTAATGAGTGCAAGACCCTATAAGACCTAAATATTTTCCTAATTACACGATCGTTAAGTGTTCACTTGTTAAATGCTTGGTCACGGATCCGAATAATGGCGGAAACAACTTTATTGATAAATAAGGGTAAGATTGCCTATCAGACATTTCTCATATCCTTGTTATTGGTGGGAGCCTTGTGCACCGGTTACATTTTTTCTTTATTTTATTTTATTTTTGTTTTTTTTAAGATGTGAGATTCACGCTATTGAAATATAGCTTACTCTTGGTCAAGACTATCATTGGTTAAGATTATCCAGGATGTCCGCATATTTCTGGTGTTTATCTACTATCAGATTCTGCTATCTGTAGTAATATTTTGTGTTGTATTTATCGCTTAGTTTGTGTGCATTATCTATGTAACAGAAGGGTAATGTATCTGATGTATATTAAAAGGAGATGAAAAGGCCAGAATAACTGAGCTAACATTTTCTACCTAATTCTCTTATACTCTTCTGTTCTCATATTTCTCTCCACCTCTTCCTGACTTTATATCCAATCTGCAAATTTAAATTGGTATCAGAGCTTCTTGACAGAGATGTCGTCTTTCTTATTCTCCTCCCTTATAACAGGCTTGCCAAACACATCCAGTTCAGCAATTGGAATCACAAACCCTAATCAAGCTTGCACAACTGATGCCCCTATTTCGAGGCAACGAATTAGTGAAATTCATTGATGGTATGAATGTTCCGCCTCCTCCCAAATTACCTGCAAGTGAAGAGTGAATCTCCATCTGATAATCCAGAGTACCTTCAATGGTACCAGCAATACCAAAAACTTCTAAGCCTCTTAATCTCCTTACTTAGGGAAGATATTATTCCCTTAATTATTGATGCCCAGACCTCTAGAGACCTTTGGGTCATGCTCGAATCGGCTTGTGCATCTTCCTCCACAATCAGAATTTTGAACCTCCAACTTGGTCTTCAAGACCTGAAACAGAATGACTCGTCCATTTCGGAATATCTCTATAAGGATAAAGGGTTTGCAGACCAACTGGCAGCCGCTGGCCGTCCAATAATAATTGAAGATTTCAACATAGTAATTTTTAAAGGCTTACGAAGTGAATTTCACACCATGATAGCCACTATAGCTGCTCGCTCAACCCCAGCGAGCTTTACAGAACTTCTTTGTATGCTCGTAAACCATGAAATGGTGCATTGGGAATGTTTCTGGCCAAAGTTTCTCCTCTACTGGCGATGGTATTCTTGGTCAAGTACCTTCTGCAAATCTAATTCAAAAAGGAAACAATTCCAATTTGGGTCAGAGTAGCACAACAAGCACTTATGGTTGGACACAACCATCATTCTCAAAGGCCCAATATTTGGCCTGATTCATATCACAGAGGTCATGTCAGTTCAAATAATAGTGGCCCTTATCGAAATTCAAATTATGGAGCCCAGAATTCTTATCCTGACAGAAGAATGAAGCGCCAAATATGTTATCACTTTAGTCACATTGCTGCAAATTGTTATCAACGATATAATCATTCTAGGAATGCATATGCAAATAATGTGTCACTGTCTTAACAAAAGCACGTGTCTTCAATTGGTTCCTGTACACCGGAGCAACTCATCATGCTACACCTCATATTACTGCTCTGAGTCACAGTGATGACTACCTTGGGACTGAAAGTCTGAAACACTCCAAGTTGGCAATGGTAATGAACTCCCCATAGCTCATATTTGCTCCTTTTCATTTGCTAATTCTAATTGCAACGTAAAAATGAATAACATATTGCATATGCATTATCTATATAACAGAAAGTGAGCAAACATTTTCTACCTAATTCTCGTATACTCTTCCGTTCTCATATTTCTCTCTGCCTCTTCTATTCTAGCTTTCTGACTTTATATCCAATCTGCAAATTTAAATCACGCACTTTCCCAACAAGAGGTACCCACAAAAGAACCCCATAGTAAAGCATCCGTGCTTTCAACCAAAGAAAACAAGACAGGTAATAATACAGGGGTGTAGGGGCATGCTAGGCAGACAATACTAAATGAAACTAATCCTAATCCAATCTAATCACTGATCTAATTACTTGCAGGTCACCTCCCCCATAATCCAGATCCAAACCATATAGCTCTTCTATATCACTAAACCCGAACTGTACTAGCTTCTTACAACCTACTATCCCCAACAAAATAGCTATCTTACACCAAAAAGACACGATAATCAATAATACAAAGAATAGACACAAGTGGTGGTTGTTCTTGTTATTGCTTTTCTATTGAAATTGTATTTTTTCCAGCATCTGCTTAAAATACAATCTGAATGCCATCCAATTATGGTAATCGCTAGAACTTCATTTCTGTAGCCAGGTCCACAAGTTTCTCAAATTGCAAATGAGCCCCTTATAAATCCTGGGCAGTAAGTATTGATGATACTGAGCTATTCTTTAGTTAGATTATCCACCAAGTTATTATTCTAATTGTCTTTAACACAATATTATATGAATAACCTCTTAATATATCATTTTTGATTGATAATACCGGTAAGAAAAATATCAAAACCTCAGAATATTGAACAACTGGGTAAAAAGTAACCTGCTCTCAAGTTCCAAAAAAGCAATAGAAACATGATGGAACTCGTCCATGAGGACTTTGTACTCCTTTGTACCACCTTACAACAAAAGGCATAACTAGAATTAGAAAGCAGGTAAAGCTTCAACTACCAAATTCAATGCAAGTAAAAGTGCATAAGTAAGTTACTCACCTGTTTGGCAATTGCATATTTGAGTTACAACCCAAGAGCAGACCACCATTAAGAAAAATCATCCTTTTTTGCACATTTTTTTAAATTGTGAAAACGCTCAAAATAATTCTATGTACTAGATTTCTGAACAGATTATGACTTAAAAGGTGTTCTTCAGATTAGGAGGCAAAAAACTCACATGAAAAGTGCCAGTCAGTATCAGATATGTGGTGGTGAAAAGCGATCAAGATAGGTACTTTAACCTCTGTGGGTATGCTCATATCATCCTCTGTCCATTGGAGAATAACACAGAAATAATTGCAAAAAGGGTAAAATACATCAATGCACTTGAAGATGAGAAAGATGAGGTAAGTCCAAAGTTAATAGATGTACCAACAGTGTCGAGAGCTCGAAGAACCAAGTAAAAAATGCATAACTGCACAAAGGAAGAAATTAACATGGGAATTAGCGTATACAAGTAACTATTACTATTCATTACTGCCAAAAATAATTGTGATGATCCTGAGGAAGAATTCTACTAGCGGATATAATTAACTTCTTCCACAACTTATGATCCACTTTCACTGTTCCCTCTTATAAATGATCTTAGTCACTGTTCTAAAAATTTTCGTCTAACCTAAGTTAACTGATTGTTTAAGACGAACTGATCCCCATATATGTCTAATTAGTATCCAACTATAACCTTATAGGCATTAGGCTTTCCTTTTACTACTTACCGATTTTTAGAATATTGTTATTTTACCTTTTTCAGTTTTGATAAGTAGACATACCAAACAAGTCTATACCATTCTTATTTCTACAGATGGACTGATTTTCTAGCCAGAATTCGAAATTAAACAAAAGTGGATTGAAACTCTCTACGTCTCGAAGCTGTGGGCTGAGCTGGTGAATAACAAGGCGGAAACTGCGAGTAAGTTTTGCGAGGATGGAGTAACAGAAAGACCAGTGCTGCTCCCGATGAATCTCTTTCTCTGCATCCCAAATGGACCATATAACCTTCATTGAGGGAAACCACTCATCTGGATGCTTCATTATTTCCCCAAAACTTGCCATTTTTCACACTCTGCTCCTCAAAGAATGACCAACAAAACAGAGCAATAAGACATATCAAATGTATATTTGCTGCAAAATAATTGAAAATATGTACCATTCATGAATAAAATTTGTACACACTCCGGTAGCTCTCATATTGTATTATTGATTGTTCATACCTTAATACCAAAAATTCTCTGAATTTTTCCAACTAATAAATGGCTAGAATGAATGACACTCAAATGCACATACCCACCAGATGCCGCTTGGTTTCAATGACGGACTTCTTCGATGGAGGACGCGGCGGGCGCGCGTGTGTATACTGTCTTAGTTCCAATAAAATTCTCAATATAATTAAAAAAAAATTATAGAAAATTTAATAATATAAATTATTTAAATTATTTTTATTTTATCAAATATAGTCTACTACTTTCTATATTATTATAAAATTATGATCCATCACTTTATCTATTACTTTTAAATTATGACTTACCACTTCATTTACTACTTAAATATTATGGTCCACTACTTTATCCATTACTCCATCTACTACTCTAACGCTATGATCTATCACTTCAATTATTATTTCACTATTTAAAATTATAATAATAATGACGCTATGACCCACCACTTCAACTACTACTTCACTATTTAAAATTATAATATTATTAAAAATAATTTATACATCATCAAACATATTTCTTAAAATTCATAAAAAATTAAATCATCATAATTTTAATATGACGAATATAGTATATATTATTTTTTTGGTACTAATATTATATACACAAAAATGTAGTAGTAGAAATGGTCGACTATGAGAAAATTACAAATAAGCTATGGCCTTGTTTGGTTCGGCTTGTTGGTAAAAAGCTATAATCATTTTAGAGTTCTGTTTGTTTTAGTTTATTCAATAAGATGACTTTTGATTGTACAATATGCTAAAACACTAATAATCATTTCTAAAAAATTAAATTTTAAAAAATTATTGAATAATCACTTATTCATAAACTATACGAAGTAATCTGACTTCAAGAGCAAAAGAGGTTGGTACTTGGCAGGGTTTCTTCAAGGGGTGAACTTTGGCCCACTACAATTAAATTATATATATACACACACACTCTCTTAACCAACTAAGGACTCATGCCTCTAATTTTAATATGGAATTTCAGTTGGCACATGAAAAATAACAACATTGCTTCCGAAGACACTTGTAGCATGCAGGACACTGATATAGAATATTTCGGTTTCCACATCAAAAATAACAACATAAGGATTTCAACCATGGACTAATTTTTTTTCTCTCTAACATCTTCTCTCAAAGGACGAACTATTTAATCGCAAATTTCTAATATCATAGAAATTAAAGGACTAAATTGCATATCTGATTATATAAGTTGTCACGCAGTATCAATATCTTCACTTAACTTTTAAAATTGACATAACTGTCCACCCAATTTGCTAAGTTAAATCATTTGAGGAATAATATGTATTATTAATGTTGTGCCCATTTTACTCTTAAAAATACAACAAATGTCACTCACATGACTGTTTCAAGATAAAATGTCAACAAAAATTAACAATTTACTCAAATTAGCAAGTTGAGTTAACAGATATGTCATTTTTTAAAATTAAATGAACACATTAACACTGCGTAATAACTTAGATGATCAGATATATAATTTAGCCAAATTAAAATTACTACATAATTGCATGAGATTGTAATCCTAGAAGGCTAGAACTAATTAAAAAATGCTTACTTGTATAAAC
>JAUMHB010097321.1:0-10543 GCA_032359685.1 Pittosporum tobira
TAGAATATAAAATTCAAGGAAGTTCAAGAAACTTTGCAAATGGGGGGGAATTGTTGGAATTTACAAAGTTTGACAAAAAAAAAATTAATTGGTAGGTTTGAGACAAAATTAATGTCATAAATAATTAGAATTAATAGTTAATGTCAAAAGAAAATTTGTAGAGCTGTGTGAGAGGTTTCTAACGATTCAAGAATCAAATAATTTTATTAAGAATTGAGAGAGAAATGATTTTTCAAAGTGGGTGTGTTAGAAAACATTAATGAACAAATTAAAGAACATTAAATGTTCTGTCCCATATTGAATGCACTATAAACTATTCACTAGCTTATAAGTATGTATGCATCAAAGTACTTTTAAATGAGAAGTAAAGGGAATGCAAGGCATAGAAAGGCAGTAAGTTTTAAACATCCACAACTCCAGCGGTGTGGGGGCACCGCCTGTTGCGGCCGCGGTGGGAGTCGGACGTCAAGGGTGCAATTGGCGCTTTTAGGCGCACTTTGCACTTGGTTGAATGCAGAAAGATGCCTTAAACTAAAAGGCATCTGTTCATTCTTTTATTTTTTTAGCAGAATAAATGAAAAGATGTATCTCTTCATGGCCAAATGACACAACTCCTTTATTTTGCTGAACCAATGCAACTACTTGATGAATCAATACAGCTCTTTACGTACTATAAATAACACTGCCTGCATGCTTTTTAACTTCACTTTTGATTTTCGAGTTTAACTCTCTCTGCATTCTCTCCATAAATATTCTAGAAAATATAGCTTTTGATTATTTAGCAATTCTGCAATTCTAAGGAATATAACAAATTACATTATAGTGCCTATTTTATATTATGAGACATTTCGTCAGACTCTGTGTAGCTTTTTGTGGAGGACGAAAATTGTATTAAGGAAAAAGTGACAATCACTCGACTTAGACCATTAACCGAAGTTCTTTTTGCAACATTTCAAGTTTAACACAAGTTATCAAACAACAGATTTCCAACATGGACAGGGTTATGTGAGAGTTGAAGAGAAAATTACAGCAGAAGTTATACGAAGTTGTGAAATTTAGAAATTTTGAAGTTCTTAAACCATGTGTACTGCCATAAATTTTGAAGCGATAAGTTTTGTTGATTATCTAATAAATGTAACTTATACTATAAGTTCGCTTTAGTTTTTTCACATAGGATCTTGGATGATTGTATTATATAGGTGGATTAGCCTTTATGTTCAATCCTTGTATTATATTTAGTTGACAGCCAGGAACCTCAGTGTTTAATTATGAGATTCCTGGGATTGTCACATGTCAAGGAGTTGGATTCAAATAATAACAAAATATGGGGTACCTAAATGCAGTTTGAGAAAATATTACTTCATAGCAGACGGCTTATTTCTTCTTCTCTTTCGCTATATGTTCGGGGTACCTTTATATGCTTGAACATTCAAAACGATATAAAGAATTCGTGTTGTTGGTAAAGGCTTGTGACTGGCTGACTGCACTGGTTAGGGTTCCAGGTATGTTTTCGATGAATTCACAGTAGCGGCCATGAAAAGTAACATTTACGAACAACTATTTTTACGTGAGGAACTCAACAATTATTTTCGAGAAATATGACATCTATCAAAGAAATTCGACAATTGGTTCCTAACTAGTTCTCTAGTAAATTTTGGTAAAAGATGAGGCTAGAAAATTAGATAAGAAGATATTAGTTAAATAAAAATAAGTCAATCTTACAACGGCAAAAATATGTGAAAGTTTGAATTTGAATTCTTGGAATCAAAAACTGTAAATTGGCAGGATAAAAAAAAGAAATGTTTTTTTTTAATCAAAAGGGCAAAAATAAAACTCTTTATTTTTTTAATAATTTTTTTAAATTTCATAAAAAATCAAATCGTTAAATTTAATATGAAACAGAAGGAGTATGAAACAAGCTGGGAGCAGGAAAAGAGACATGAAGTTGGCAAACTGGCGAGGGTAGCCAATCTCCCTCAATGAGTAGCCCCTCTTCCGTTCGGCTAACCTTTTCTTGAACCCTTCAACAACCAGATCCCAAGTAGTCTTTGGCTTGTATGGGGCACCACAATTGGTTGACTAAAAAACGGGGGTGAAAAAGAACCCACTGCACACCAAATATTTTAATGTGTAAAACGTCTTTTAATAATTTATAATATTTAAATTTGTATTAATTAAAATTATATAAAATTATATTAATTTAAAATTTAAAGAATTGATTTTCAAAAGTCCCCTATGTATTTGGTATCTAAATGTTAAATCAGTGACATTAATGCTATTATAATTAGGTGTATATTGTATCTCATGATATAAATGAAACTCATTTCATGAAATGAACCGAAGAAGTATCAAATCCAAGAAACTTGCGCTTAATTGTTTCCTGCAAAGGGTTAAACTCATTATAAGCCCATTAAGCAAATAGACTACTCCGTATTACTAGATCTTTAGTCGAAAGATTAAAAGCGATTAATCACATTGACCAAAAAAAAATAGTATAAATTATTTTATTTTAGTCGCAATGACACGTGATATACTAATGTGACTTTGCTATGAGGACTAATAAAATTCAATGAAACGAGAATAAAAGATAAAAATTATGAGGGATGATAGTTCTGATATGGGATATCTTACTCTAGCACTTACTAAGTCATCTCAGTATTACTTTCCCTAACTACACTTGGGCTGGGAAACAATGACAGCTGGCATGCATGTGTAGATTTAAATTAAAAAAACTTACAAATTTGAATAAACAAATTTTATTATATCAAAATTTAAATAGAATAATATATTTATAGACAATATTCTACATAAATTTCGACCACACTTAATTTTACAAAGTCCGTTAAAAATAAAAATACTTATTTAAAAATCTAAATAATATTTATGTATATACCTAGTCAGTCCCCCATTATAAAACAGACTCATTTTACACCAACTGCCCCTTTGCACTAATTAATTGTAAGTTATGGACTTTGGTCTCAATCCATCACTCACAACCAAATTATTATATTGTTTTTTATTAATTTTAAGTTAGCTCGAAAACAAAACTCTTAATATTATAAAACGTTACCCAGGTAAAAACGACATAATCAAAACTTAAGGATCAGGATACATCGATTAAATTTCAAATACGTCAAATTTACTTTTTCTGTCTCAAAAAAATAATTAAAACATTTAAAATACGTAATTTAAAAAAAACTATTTTAAAAAAAATTTAAACCACAAAAAATTTAAATATTTTTATAAAATTTTAATTTTTTAAACATATATCATATATTTTTATTAAAATATATACTAAAATTATTTATTTTAAAATAACAAAGAAATTATTTAACCTTATGATTTTTAGGATATATGGAGTATAAGTATACGGCAGTTCTCCGTTCACAGTCAGCTGGTCTAAAAGTTTGCAGTCCACCACTACCAGTCAACAACTTTTGTCTGCATGTATGTAAATGATACTCCACCAGTTTTAAAATAATTATAATATATTTTTGATAATTATATATCACAAATTTTAAATATATAAAATTATATTAAAATAAATTTTTTTAAATTTATTTTTTAATTTAAAAATATATTTATATATGTTATTTTTAATTATAATTTAAATATTATAAAATAATTTATTTTTATATATTTTAAAATTTATATTATTTAATTTTTAAAAAATATTAAGATTATTTTAAAACGGAGGGAGCAGATACTGCACATTTACGAAGATAAAACTCAGTTTTCCCTTCTTTATCTCTCTACTCTGTGAAACAAACTTCAAAGAAAAAAATTAATGGATGCACTAATTTACAGCACAATTTCTGTTTGTATTGTTTTTGTGACTATCTGGGCATGGAGAGTGTTGAACTGGGTGTGGCTGAAGCCCAAAAAACTGGAGAAGTATCTGAGAAAGCTAGGGTTCCAAGGAAACTCGTACCGCCTCTTGTTCGGAGACCTGAAAGAGGAGAATTCGATGAGGACAGAAGCTAAGTCCAAGCCCATCAACATCTCCGGTGATCCTGTACAGAGGATCATCCCTTTCATCTTGCAAACTGTAAACAACTACGGTACTTACCCTCATTTCTACAAAAAAAAAAAAAAAATTTAAAAAAAAAAAGTTAAAAGATTTTTTTTTTAATTTTATGTTTTTATTACATTTAGGTATTAAAATTTGACAAAAAAAATTTCTAAATCAAACTTCAAATTTCATATATTTTTAAAAATTAAATATTTCGAGGAATTAAAATTTAATTTTTTTTTTGAAAAATATAATATTTAAAGGAATTTAAAATTCAAGTAGTTAAAAAATTAAAAATTTCAAAAAATTAAAAAATTCGAGAAATTCATATATTCAGAATTTTCTGATTTTTTTAATTTTACCGTAAACAACTATGGTAACTACCCCTCGTTCTCACAAAAGTAATTGATTCGATTGCTTAGGACTTCAATCGGAAGTTAATAAGAAGTTTAAAATTCAAATTGTCTTTTGATTTTACTCTTTCTATCCTGAAATGATTGACTGGATCACAACTAGAGAAAGATCATTACTATTTTAAATCATGTTAAATCATGTTTTCTGAAGACCGGTATATTTTTGGAGTGATAATAAATTTTTTGTCATACTCATACATTTAGTGTGGAATTACCGGTATACGTAGTTGATACGATACTATGTGAATCCAGTTGTTTATATATTACACCATTGTTATTAAAAAACAAATAAATATTATGGAGTCTTAAAGGGTGCATGTTGATATATGGCCTTAATTTCATTGAAGCACTGGTTTCATATTTCTGTTTGTTTTGTACAATTGCACATAAATCACTCCCAAATACACATGTTCTTGATGATGATGATTCAGTAATTACCAACTGATCATTGCAATGTTCTTCTTAAATTATAAATTCCCTAACTTTACATTGTGTCAAAAGACTCAATGAATTTGTCTGCAGATTAAAAGATAACAGCCCTCTTTTTACAGGGATTGTTACATTTTTGAGTTACAATTTAAATTTTGGGCTGGATTGACATATTTAAACGTCCATGCAAGCTTATTTATTATTAATTTTTTTTTATAATGTTGTTGGTACCAGCCTAGAACTCCAGAGCTAGATCTACATTGTACCTGAGGGGACAGTTTTCAGGCAATTGCAACTTTAATGGTCGATGTGACACCAAAGTTTTGTAGACATTTGATTATATGTACTGTCGAATTTAGTTTTGTATGATTAAATAAATGGATATTTTCCGTCTTTTCATTTTTTTACTTTTGTGCAGGAAAAAATTCCTTCGTATGGCTTGGACCGAGACCAAGGTTGTACGTTATGGATCCTGCAATGATTAAAGAAGTCTTGACTAAGAATTATAGATTCCCCAAGCCAACAACAAACCCTCTAATGAAGTTGTTTACAAATGGACTCGCGTCAATTGATGGGGAGCAGTGGGCTAAACACAGAAGACTTCTCAACCCTGCTTTCCATCTAGAGAAGTTAAAGGTGATAATTACCTACACCTAACATTGTATTGTGAATATTCTTGCATACTGCTTAAGAATTTACCAGGTAGATGAAATACAAATTTCCATCATAAATCATATTTAACTGAACTCTAAACTGAGTTTGATACAGACACAAACCCCCACCCTTACTTTAAAAATCTGATCTTTATTGTTTTGTTCACAGTGTATGCTACCAGTTTTTTACATGTGTTGTTGCGAAATGAGGAACACATGGGCGGATATGATGTCGGAAGGGGGCTCGTGTGAGTTGGATGTGTGGCCTTTCCTTCAGACACTAGCTAGTGACGCAATTTCTCGTACAGCATTTGGCAGTAGCTATCGAGAAGGAATTAGGGTATTTGAACTTCAAGTAGAACAAGCTCAGCTCGCAATTACTACTGATAAATCAATTTACTTCCCTGGTTTGAGGTAGAACCAGTGCAAGATATATTTG
Source organism: Pittosporum tobira (assembly GCA_032359685.1). Classification (NCBI taxonomy): domain Eukaryota; kingdom Viridiplantae; phylum Streptophyta; class Magnoliopsida; order Apiales; family Pittosporaceae; genus Pittosporum; species Pittosporum tobira. Next base: position 5,947 of record JAUMHB010097321.1, read on the forward strand.
ATCTATTTTACGATGCAACAGTGAACCTTCAAATTGAAGCTTTTCATATATATTTTTTTTCTTCAGATATTTACCAACTAAGAAGAACCAGAGAATGAAGGAAATTGAAAAGGAAATTCGATTTACATTGAGGAATATTATTAATAAAAAGACCGAGGCTATGAAAGCAGGAAAATCAAGCACAAATGACTTGTTGGGAATATTATTGGAATGCAATTTTAATGAAGCTCAAAATGGAAACAAGGATGTTGGAATGAGTATTCAAGAGGTTATAGAAGAGTGCAAGCTATTCTACTTTGCTGGGCAGGAAACCACCTCGGTTCTGCTTGTTTGGACAATGGTTTTACTAAGCATCCATCCGAATTGGCAAGAACGCGCTAGAGAAGAGGTTCTACAAGTAATTAGTGATGGCGAACCTGATTTTGATGATCTAAGCAAGCTAAAAATTGTAAGTAACTAGATTTCTGAAGGACAAAATTACTTTTCTTTCAATTAAAGAATAAATGGTAAAATGTAACAATTCTTTCTTCGAAAGATTTAATTTTTTTTTTTGTTGTAGGTAACTATGATTTTGTACGAGGTTTTGAGGCTTTATCCACCGGTAGTTTTGCTTATTAGGGAGATTCGTGAGGAAACTATGTTGGGAGATATTACTTTACCACCCGGAGTCCAAGTCTCATTACCAATAATGCTGATTCATCGGGATCGTGAAATATGGGGCGATGATGCAGATGATTTTAAACCAGAAAGATTTTCCGAAGGAGTGTCAAAAGCAACAAAAAATCAGGTTGTTTTTTTCCCCTTCGGCTGGGGGCCTAGGATCTGCATCGGCCAAAGCTTTGCAATGTTAGAAGCAAAAGTAGCTCTTGCTATGATCTTAAGAAACTTCTCTTTTGGGCTTTCTTCATCATATACACATGCTCCTACAGCTGTTATAACTGTTCAACCACAACATGGAGCAAGTTTGATTCTACACAAGCTTTAGGAGACAAAAAGTCTAGCTTTTAGTACGAGAATAAAATGGTTGCATAATTAACACTTTTCTAGCGGGTGTAATTATGACTTGTCGTGTTATGAGCACATGCCCTATATAAATATTCTCGTGTTTCAGAGTTTAATTTGTTAAATTTGTTTGCTTTCAATAAGAATGTATTATTATAAATATTATTGTTTTTTAATCCATATATGTATGTTTTACTTTCGTCCTTGTGTAATTACCTCTTTAAGTAAGTCCTTTCAAGTCTCAAAAACATGTTTAGGGGGCAAACGAATGACCAACTTGGATTTTAAAGTTGCCATCGTGTAATTTAAAATGTTTAACCTCAACACCGAAACTTTTATACAAGGTTACAGTTGCCTTTTTGATGCCCATTTGTAGAGATAATAGAAATTTATTTTAAGATGTTTTAGGTATTTAAATTGTTTGTTATATTACTCTAGAAAAGTAAATACCAATAATATTTGTTTATGGATTAATATAAATGTTAGGGAACTGCTATTTTTACAAGAAAATTTACTAAATGTACAAATAAAGAACATATTTAATTGCATTGTAATTAAATATTTTAAGTTAAAATTGTAGTACAAATTTACGGAACTAGTATATCTACTAATGAAAATAACAGTATAATGTGAAACTAGTATTTTTATAAGTAAAATTTATATTTTTGTAAAGTTATCGTTAATTTATTCGCTAGGCGAGTAAATGTATACTATTTTCTTTATTTATTTCTAAATTTGTAACTGAAAACATCTTTGGGATTATATGTACAAACGGCCATCAAAAAGATAGCTTCACCCTTCTATAAAAGACAACTTTTCCCGAGGAGTAATATTTGTATTAAAATTTTAAATTACACGTTGGCAATTTTAAAATAGAAAGTGGATCACTCATTGTCACTTCCTAAAGTGGATACTGGGGACCCACAATGATTGTCTTATTAGATTGACCAATAATACAAGGATTTATTTAAAAAAATAATTATATAACGATCAAAATAAAATTTATGCAGAAGTATAATGATTAAAAAGTTATTTAACCTTTTTGATTAATTATTGTATAAAATAATATCGGTAACTTAATTTCACATAATCAACATTATAAATATTTCTTTTATTTTAAGTATAAATATGTTAGTGCTCAAACTCGAATTTATGATTAGGTTCGGTGGACTACTACTTAGATGGGGCCTAAAAATGTCGCTGAACTCTAATAGAATTCTAGAAGATGGATGACTGGGATACTTGAGCATATAATCAGTGAATTTTAAGCCTTTGTTATATATTCAGATAACTATCCCTTAAAATTAAAGGATTAGGAGTAGAAGGATTATCCCAAAAAGAAGATTCTATTCGATAAGCGTATACTAGGACTCCTGGATTCAGTAACTACCTCAATAAACACAGTATATAACCTCTACCTCTTATTCACTGTAAGCAACACATAGCCTATACAACAAACAGCCGATATACTCAGAATTCTATTTTTGTTGCTGTCATATTGTTTTCCTCTATTTTTATTGTTCTTATACACCTTTACTTACTTAAGCATTGGAGTGGAAAAATGTGACAAACACCTTATAACCTTTTTACAGGTAACCCTAGGGGGAAGACGTTATGAGGATCAAGATAATTAAAGTATTGACGAGAATTTGACATCAACCAAACTTTAATTGGAAAATAATATTTTTTTCATTTTTTTCTTCTTTTGGTGAAACCGATCTTTTTTATTCACCAAATGTTGGTACTCCATAGTTTACAGGTCAATGCACACACCACTATTTTTTGTAATTCTTCTTGAAAGTTGAAATAATAAATTTCATTTGGTTCTAAAACTCGTACTGAGCGTCTGAATATTCAGTCGAGTATGAAATCTTAATAATTTAGTTATCTTTTCAATAATCATCGAAAAAGCTGAGTATATTACTACTTAATTCCCAAATAATCACTTTTGATGCTAAATCTCCATTATATCAAGCAAGCCCCCCTAGCAAGTTAAAAAACATTATTTTGTATTGATTTCCATTTATTTAGGAGATTATTTTCAGATTAGTTGCATGCTATTCATGGAAATTAAGACAATTATGTGGAGTCCCAAGATAAGAAAAAAGAGATCTATATACTACATATAACATGGTTAATGCTGTAAGAACCCGAAATTTGTGAGCAATTAATAATATAAAATTTTTCCTTATGAAGTCCAGTAGAATTATCTTCTACGTCGCTATGTTTCAAGAAATTGAGTTAAAATAATAATATAATGACTAGGGGCATTTTGGTTATTTTGACCCAAAAATTAAAAAGTGTTCAAAATCATAAACTAATCAAACATCTAGAATCAGCGCGAAAAAATAATGACTCGAAATGCCGTTAGATTTTTGATTTGACATAGTCCAGAGTTGACTTTTTGACCGAAGCGTCGTATGGAAAAACAAACAGCGCCGTTGGATTCGCAGCGTGCCAAAACGTAGGAATAGAGTATCATATTATATTTTTCAAATTTGGAATTTTTAAATTATTATTTAATTATTAAATTAATTAGTTCGTGAACAAGGCGAAATAAAAGTTTAAATTTTGAATTTCCATCAGTTGACCAGCTAGGACCCACTGACGTACATTTCCCCAGACTTTTGTCTTTTTCCATTTTCCCCTTTTTCTTTTTTTTTTTCTTTTCCCTTTTTCCTTTTCTGTTCTTTTCTTTTTGCCCTCAGCTTTTTCCTGCCGATCCTGAACTTGCCCAATTCGATATGCAGTCCCTTTCTTGCATCGTGGATTGTTGTTTAACTTTCCAATGGGTCTTTATAACATAAACAAATCAACACTGACCCACAAAACGAGCTGCATAACACTGAATTTTTTTTTTTCTTATTCTTGGTAAGCCGGATTCAAAGTCAGATTTTTGTCATTATTTTGTTAGATTTGATGATTAGAATAACATCTAGGGGTCTAGTAGAATCTGTTTGAGCCTTGAATCGATCAAAATGGTTAAGAATCGAGCTGGATAAGCTCGATTTACAGTCGAATATTTTTCAGTGTGTTCTTGACCAAAAGATCGGATCTTTGGGCTCAAATCAAGTGTTTTTGAATCGATTAAGAGGTCTAATGGATTCCTGTAGTTGCAAGGATCATTTTGGTACCTTTCAATCGAGTTTTCATTCTGTTTTGAGTAAGAATCGTTTTTCCGGCGAGATTGTGGTCGTCGGTAATGGCTTCTTATGCCGGAAATGAAGGGGATGATCAAGGCAGCCCTGAAACAGCCAATTTAGCTGTTGGAGTTGTGAAAATCAAGTCTTTCATCAATTCAAAAGTCAAAAAACACTCCTTCCAGTCATTTCAGTGTGTATGTGTGTGGGTGGGTGGATCCGAGACCTCACTGAGCTTCCCGGTGAAGGCCAGACGCCGGCAAGCTCAAGGCTGCCAGAATCTGAGCTGAGGGAGATGGCCGGAGACGGGGGAGACCAGTTTACCAGGTCAACCGGTCAATGGTTGACTTGGTCAACTTGGTCAAACTGTAATGTTAAAATTTATTATTATTATTATTATTATTATTATTATTATTATTATTATTATTATTATTATTATTATTATTATTATTATT
>JAUMHB010097332.1:0-10542 GCA_032359685.1 Pittosporum tobira
TTAGAATCCTTTATGGTTTAGGCTTTCTGTACTTATACTATATATACTCCTGTCTTGTAATCAATTATTTATTCAATAAATATATAAAGCTTTCGCTATATATTTCTAACAAATACCATAAAATAAAAACATATTTTCAATTTTAAAACATATAATAAAAAATAATTATCGGTAATTTATGGTCGTGTAAGATAAATTACGTTGATCATCCATTGGACTAGATAGTCGATCGTTGCAGTACTTTAGTAATGTGGGACGCGACATAAAGTTATTAGCGCCGTTGTGTATTTTTCTTAATCTACTATTAGCGACGTATTTAACTGCTGCTATAATCTCATTTAGATATTTAGTCTTATTTATTGCGACATGGCTTCGTCACTAATGTCTCAGATTCCATTGCTAGTGTTAGAAATGAACAAAAAGTCTGAGTATCGATGCCTAAATCGAGATTGACCTGGTCAAAATTTAATCAAAATTCAGACTAGTTAGGACTGAGCCAGACTTTCAAAAGACCAAAAAAACTCAACAGACCGTCATATTAGGAGAAAGACTAATCCGAAGACCGGCCTGGTCTAGGCCAGTTTTTAAACCGATCCTGATTAAAGATAGGCCTGAGCCCAGGCCGGTCCTAAAAGCTCTATGAAAAGCCTACATAAATTATCAAGTATTATAAAAAATTACTCTCTTTGTTTTTAATAATCTTTTTTAAAATTACTAGGTTTTATAAAAAATAAGTTTATAACTATATAAATTACTAACTACCTAAAGTAAATAACTATATAAAATATTTAACTATATAAAATAACTATTTTAACTAACTTAATAAAAGTAGAACCATGAATTACTAACTTAATAAAAGTATAATGAAAGTTATATATAGAAAAATAAATTTAAATAATTTTATAAATTGAAAAAAAAATTTAAAAAATAGAAAAAACCCGGTTGAGGACCGGCACGGACCGGTAGTCCTCAACGGGCCTCACTTTTTGGTACATAATCTGGTCCGGCCCGGTCTGGTCAACTAAAAAGATCGGCCTAATCTTTTTCAAATAAAGACCGGTCCTAACAAGTCTAGGCTAAAGCCAGATGGATTGGTCTTTTTGTGCATCTCTAGCTAGTGTAGTTAATCATGCTTTTGTTAACCTCCGACGTAGTGAATTCAATAAAAAAATTAAGAAAAATAAAATAAAATATATAGGAATATTATATTAAATATTTTTTAATCCTAATTAGTTACACATTGATGGAGATCGTCCCCAAATTAGGGTTAGGGCTTTCACCCTAGCCCTACTCAGGGCAAACGTGACCTTCCACGTGACAACTCATACGATCGGCCACTCTCCAGGCGACTCGCCTCGTCCAAAGAAAGACCGAGGTCGGCCCTCGGCCCCCGAAATAAGTTGTCACCCATCTCTGTCTGGCCGAACCAACGCCGTCGAGGACCTTCAAATGATGCGTCTTGGGCCCAGACCTTCCCAGCTAGCGGGCCGAATCCATCCCAGCGGTTGGGCTTAACTCGACATGGTTCGGGTCCAACGGCCCAATGACCATAAAACAAGTTCCAAGACGGTGTCCAATCAGCCACCTAACCCCGACAGCCCTGTCGACTCAAGTAAGGCGCACCATGTCTACTTTATCGAGTCGCGGGTTAAGGCCAAATCCACAAATACTGCCTCATTTGCACAAATGAGGGGATTCCGCTTTCAACACAAAAAGAGCCAAAACTCTGCAAAAATATTCTCTCAAACACACGGTAAACCCCACCCCCTCCTACTTATTACCTTAATCTCAACTAACTTAAGCATGAGATAGGGGAACGAAGGACCCCTCATGTTGCCCGTATTTCTGGTGAACCTACTATTACTAACGTGTACCCAACTGGAACTGAAATTTGGACTTAGTCAATGGTCTGGTTGGTCCCAATACACATATTATATAAATTGTTCCCATCAGAAAAAAAGATCATGTCTCGATTAGTACCTGATCTGCATGGCGAGAACTCTGCAAAGGTGCAACCAGAAGCATATTGACAAGTATAGTAAAATAAATGGAGTAACAGCCAAAAGAAACATTCTAAATAGCGAGAACAGAATTAACTGTTAGAATTAAATCTAGTTTAGGTGATAATCAAATCAAATCACATCAATTGCAAACACTTTTTCTGGGTCTTAGGTTCTAGAATGTTAAGTTTCTCTTAGCATGCATCATGTCTATGTATCTTGTACAAACTTAAATATTTGTTAAATAACTAATCCTAATAGATTAAGAATCACTAGGACTTGTTTGTTTACATCTACACTTATTATGTCTCGATCATAGAACAATATCTTTAGACCATGATTACCCTAATTAATCACACAAAATTAATCGAACTAATAGGAAAATACGTACACGCAATGCAGTATATCACAATCATAAGCTTCCTCTCGTTAGTCTTTCGTTGAGCTGAGCTGGGAACTCATCATTCAAGAAATGCTAATTAATTCATTATAACACTTCGTCTTTGTATGTACAGAATTTACAATGTGGTGAAGGGTTTGTTATCTTCTAATTAGGAAACAAATCCACCGGCGTTAATTACTGTAAATATAAATAATTATTTATTAGACTACAGTTATGACGATGTAGAGGAGCCCATCTTACAGTTAGGTACTAATGTTGCCCGTGGGTGTGGGATCCACGAATCAAATGGCAATATTAAAGTGAGGTTATATATAATAATTGAAGATTAGTAGGACAATTTAGCCTAGATAATCGACCGGGTCTTAATATGTTCACGGGTCATTTAAAAACGAGTCTAAAACTTATTATCTAAGAGCCGATATTTAGGGAAACATTTAGAGAACTGGTCTGACAATGTATCTATTGCTTTAATACATTATTCATGCACAATTTCGGCTTATACCGATAGACTCAACTTCAACCTTAAAAATTTACTTTGTATACATAGTTGAGGCCTAATACTATGTTAAGTTTTAAGTTAGTAAATATCATGCATTAACACTTGCAATTTTTTTTTTCAATTTTTTAAATCAGCTCAATCAATACTTGCCATGTTAACATAGCCATACAATGATATATATATATATATATATATATGTGTGTGTGTGTGTGTGTGTGTGGATCATTAGAAAAATCCGCATATTTAGGCATGAGCAAGGAACATGGCAATTTGTATATATTAGATCCCACTACATATCCATCCAAAAGTTTGCCTACATTAAATGTGCTTGCCAGCTCAATTCCTAAAGGCATGTAAGAATGTGTTCTTGTATTTTATTTCATCAATTATTCACAAACCTCACCTCTTCCCCCTATAAATACCTTCTCTCTTTTACTATCCATCACCTAAAAATCCCATCTATCTCTTATCACCAACAATATCAGTTTTAGGTTTTGAGATATGGGTTCCAAAACAACTGCATCAGTTGCTCTCTTTCTCTCTCTTAACCTTATCTTCTTTTCCCTAACCAGTGCATGTAGCACTTGCCCGAGTCCCAAGCCCAAGCCCAAGCCCAATCCAACTCCTACACCTTCTTCCTTTGGCAAATGCCCTAGAGATGCCCTAAAATTAGGTGTTTGTGCGGACGTGCTCAACTTGGTGAATAATGTGGTTATCGGATCCCCTCCAACACTCCCATGCTGCAGTCTCCTTGAAGGCCTTGTTAACCTTGAGGCCGCTCTCTGCCTGTGCACTGCCATTAAAGCCAACATTTTGGGGATCTACCTCAATGTTCCTGTTTCACTAAGTTTAGTTCTTAATAACTGCGGGAAAAAACTCCCAAATGGCTTCGAATGCACCTAAACATCTCAAGCTACTGCCGTTCTTTTCATTCAATTTATGGCTTTTAATTTGCTCATTCTTCTACTTAGTACGAATTTCCATTTTGCTGTAATGGTCTGGTATTTGTCACTGCAATGGGTAACTTCTTGTTCCCATTTTTGATATTATTTTGGTATGAATAAGTTTTGCTTCTGTAATATTGGGTGGAACCACGTTGTGTAGTTTCATGGAAGTACTGAAAAATTAGATATTTTTTATTACTCAACTAGATCCTATTTGAGGTGATGGTTCGGTAGTGTGCTTTAAATTTACATTACTGGTTTGCTTGTTTTAGTATTTATATGTTTTAAATTGCCAAAATAAATTTTTTATTGAAAGCCCAGAATATTAAGTATAGTTACTATGACTATTCAATACTCCCTTGTTCGACCACTTATAGCTAATTGTGCTTACATAGCAATATCTTCTCCGTAAATTTATTTGGCTACAAAAGAATCATATACACCATCCATTTCACTAAAAAAAATTGCTACGTTTAACAAATTCTAAAATCAATCTTTAAATATTAAATTGGAAATTATCATAAATTAATAACAAATTAGTATAAGCTATTTAAATAAGGTATAACAAAAGAATCATGCCAAATTGACGTATTTAAATTTTTTTTTACAGTTTATAACTTATTTAAATTAATAAATAAAATATAAATTATTTTCAATTAAATTGTGTCAAAAAAGGTCTATGACTATTAAATAGTCCTTAATTTGTTTGACCACTTATAGTTAATTGTCTTTACATAAAAAGATGTTATTGGTGAATTTATTTGGTTACAAAAGAATCATATACTTCATTCGTTTCACAAATAGAGTTGTTATGTTTTTAAATTTTTAAAGTTAATTTTTAAATATTAAATATTAAATTTACATAAATTAATCAAATTTCAATCAATAAATTTTAAAAAATTTATTCATTACAATATTTATTATTTTTAATCATACAATAAACCACATCAATTCTAATTTTTAAGATTTTGACATTAAGGAAACGATTCCAAACCAGAAAACTATTGTCTAGGACTACGGACTATGCGTGTGCTGACACATTTGTCCATCTTTGTAGTACTAGTCATGCAGAAGCAGTGCTTTCGGCCAATGAATACTTGCTGGGGTACGTGGGACTAAATCTTGGGATCACTAACTTTCCCTATGTTTGGAAATGTTTTTCATATTTAATGATTAATTATTCCTAGAAAGCCTTAAAATTATTACTTCTATTTCAAAATTAAAAATTATTATTTATTTATAATATATTTTAAATTAAAATTAATTTTTTTTTATTTTAGTACTATAAAATACTATAAAATTTTGTAATTCATTATTTCATTATAAATATAAATAAATATATGTTATTTTAGAAAAACATTTTATTAAATTCACTTTCCATACCTCCCATGTATCCCTGTTGATGTGAAGTGTGACGAAAGAGAGACAAGGAAAATAACAGAACGAATTGATTACAGAAACTGGAATGTTTACTGAGTATATAAACAAGTCAACTCAACTCTGACTTAGCCTAACAAATTAACTGATTATTCTTAATAACAGTCTAATGACAATTGTCAACTATTACAAATTACATCTAACTACCTCACCTTCATACTATTTACAAAACAATACTATTTGCAAGTAGTTTATCTAACATCTCCCTCAAGTTGGGAGTGGAAAATAGATTATAAACTCTCAACTTGGACAAACAAGATTGAAGTTTTCTACAGATAAAGACTTAGTAAACATATCTGCAGGTTGATGATTTGTAGAAATATGAATAGTCTGAATGAGGCCTTGCTTTAGCTTTTCCCGAACAATATGGCAATCAATTTCAATATGTTTTGTCCTTTCATTAAAAATTGGATTTGCAGCAATATGAAAAGTATCTTGAATATCACAATAAAGAGCAACTGGAGTACTATGATGAACTTGCAAATCTTTGAGTAATGCGACAAGCCATTGAATTTAACAAACACAGTTGGCCATAAATCTATATTATGCTTCTGCAGAAGATCTAGATATGGTAGTTTGCTTCTTGCATTTCCAAGATGTTAAATTGTTGCCAAGCATATCACTGTAGGCTGACAATGACTTCCTAGTAATAGGGCAACTGCCCTAGTCAGCATCATAATAGGCTTTGAGAGTCAACGGCCCTTGAGTAGATAGTAAGATTCCTTGACCATGAGAAGTTTTAAAATATATAACAAGTCTCAAGGCCGAGTCCATATGAGCAGGTAGAGGATTTTGAAGGAATCGACTTAACACATGAGCAATATAAGTGATTTTAGACCTAGTGATTGTGAGATATATCAGTCTTCCTACTAACTTGTGATATGAAGAAGGATCAGCTATGACTTGGACTTCCATCTTTGCTAGATTATGATGAATGTCAATAGGAATTTGAACTCGTTTCGCTCCAAGAAGACCATAATTAAAAATTATATCTAATGCATATTTCCTTTGATTGAAACAAATTCCCTTGGAAGATCTTGCAATTTCAATGCTAAGAAGAAAAAAAATTCAATGGACCAAAATCTTTAATTTGAAACTGTGAACTAAGATATCGTTTAACAGCAGAAACCACACCAGAATTGGTACTATTAAGGACAATATTATCAACCTGTAGCAGAAGTATAGTAAAAGTACCAACCTTGGTCAAAGTAAAAAAAAAGAGTGGTCATTAGATTTTTGTTTAAATCCAAATGAAAGCAAAGAGGTAGAAAATTTTGTGAACCACTAACGACTAGCCTGTTTTGAACCATATAAGGAATTTTAAGCTTGCATACTAACTTTTGTCCATATTTTGAACCAGGAAAGGATATTTTGAAACCAAGAGGTAGATGCATATATATATATAAACTTCTTCATCAAGATTTCCTTGTAAGAAAGCATTATTCACATCCATTTCAAAAAGTAACCAACATTTAATAGCAGTAAGGGCTCGAAGAATTCTTGTAATGGTCATTTTTGCAACTGGTACAAAAGTTACAAATTAATCTATACTAGCTAGTGATAAGTCTGGCTTTGTATATCTCAACAATGCAATCTGGATTATATTTAATTTTGTATATCCACCTACAACCAACACAAGACTTTCCTGCATGCAAAATTGTTAAATCCCAAGTATTTTTCTTTTCTAATGCTAAAATCTCATTTTTCATAGCTTGATACCATAATGGATCTTTGACAGCTTGAGAATAAGAATATGTTTCATAAATGATAGAAGTGGCAGCCACAAATAAGTATAGGAAGTACTCAAGGCTTGATATGAGACATATAAGTTAACAGGATATAAAGATTTTGAGGATTTGCAGTATGGGCTTTAGGAAATATGGATGGCAGACCAGTAAAATCCAAATATTTTGTGGGGAAATTTATTAAGCAAGATAGTCTAAAAGAATGAGGTGGATGAATATTAGTAATAGGATGAACAGATGATGATGAAGTTGCAGGAATGGAAGTTTGACTGATAAAAGGAACAAAAGTTGTATCAATGGAAACAATAGGTGATGAAGATGGTGAAAGAGAGGGTTGATTGATAGGAGGAGAAGACGAGCTAGAATTTTTTGTGGGGATTGAGATATATCAGAAGAATATGAAGTTGGATTACTGGAACAATGCTGAGAGTTAGTAGAACTGGAGGAAGACCTAGAAAACAGAGTTGTATTAATGGAAAACAACTCAGTGGTGTGTATATAAGAAAGAAGGGCTACAAAGAATGATCAAGAGCAATATTTTTTACTGAGAAAAGGAATATACTTTCATGAAAGGCGGCATACTTGGTAATGAAGATTTTTCTGATTTGATAGTCACATACTTTGTACACTTTTTTAACCACATGATATACGAAAAAAAACACCTAGTAGCTCTTGGTGAGAATCTTCGTCAATTTTGAGATGGAGTAGAAGCATAACAAAGACTGCCATATATTTTGAGATGACTGTAATTTAGACAACGACAAAAAAGTTTGGTATAGGGAGTTTCATAATTGAGAATAGTACTTGGCATGCAATTGATGAGATATGTTGCAGTGAGAACGCAATCATCCTTATATGCGAGATGAAGATTAAATTGAAAATAAAGAGCCCTAGTAACCTATAAAAGATGCTTATGCTTCTTTTTCGCCACTCCATTTTGTTGAGGAGTGTCAACAAAACTACACTCATGAACAACTCCCAAAGATTGTGCCTAAAATAAGATGGGCCAGTGTATTATGGTCAATATGGTTGAAACGATGTGACCTAATTTTTAGAAGTGAAATTAAGAACATTAGGAATATAATAACCCAGATAGAGATCAATATTAAAGATTGGCACAATGCAAATAAAGTAAGGAAAAGGATTACGCAAATAGGGATTACTTAAGATATTAATGTTTACCCGTTAATTTCTAATTATGTAGTACAAGTAGATGGTAGCTAGGAAAGTAAATCTAGTAAAGCAACTGTAGGATGGCGCCTCTTTCAAAATGGATGTCAAGTTTTTGGTAAGGGCATAAAGTTGAATGTGCATAATCTACTCCAAGCAGAAACTAAAGATCTTTTGGAGGCCATGAAATGGGAAAATGAGTCAGCATTAGACAGAGTTACATTATGGACGGATTCACAAATTTTGCTCAAGCCTCTGAAGTTGTTCCTGTAGAATAATAACTATATGTACTTTGTTTTGGGTGACATATCCATTTTGGACAAAACCTTTCAAAGTTGTCATGTAATTAAGGTTGATCGTGTATGTGTTTCTATTGCTCACGACCTAGAGTGTGGAGCTAAAATGTATGAACATGTTATTTCCTAATATATTTCTAATTTACCAAAAAAACTCCCAAAGATTGTATATAGGAAGCAAAATCTTTATTGAAAAATTCAGAACCACTATTAGATCTAATATGCTTGATAGTTTTAGAAAAGTGTGTATTGATATAAGCAAAAAATGCTTGAAAGAAATAAGGAACTTGACTTTTGGATTTTAAAAGATATGTCCAAGTACAATGAGTATAATCATCCATAATAGTCAAGCATGAAACACATCCATAATAAGTTTTATGTCTATATGGTCCCCAAACATCATGATGAACAAGTTGAAAAGGTACATCAGATTTAGTAATACCAATAGGAAAAGATTGTTTTGCTTATTTAGCCATGGGACAAACTTCACAATGAAAAGTACAGGACTTGGATAAATTAGGTAGACTATAAATTTTATTTATTGAACTAGTAGGCAAATTACTTCGCAATTAACTGATGCAATGAGCTTGCTGCAAGAGCTAGGCTTGAGGTTACCATGTAATTGAGTCATAGAGAAATAGCACAAGGATGATTATCTAGAACCTGGGAGGCTATGATACCCTGAAGAGAAATAGAAAGAAAATAAGAAAGACCGATATGAAAGGAAGTTTTATTTCTTCTTGATACGCTTAATCTCAGTTGTACAATAATTTATAATACCACACTTCTCATTTGAGTAAGACTCAATGTCACATAACAACTTTTATCTAAATAAGTCTCCAATTCTTATTTAATAATACATTTAATCTTTATCCCATAAATCTTCATCTGATCTTAAACTCTGGCCATCCTTATTGTGTCGTGATTGTTGCTCAATCTTAATAGAAATCACGCAGGTATATTCTATATCTGGCTTTATGGATAAGATTTAGACAGTTTTCTAATATGCTAAATTGCACATTTGAACATTTAGATTATTATTTAGTGTCAATATATCCACTTAACTTTCAAAAATGACACATTTGTCCACCCAACTTACTAATTTTAGTCAATAACAATTTTTTGTTGACTTTTTGTCACGTGCATGACATGTGCTACATCTTTTAGGAGAAAAATAGGAATAACACAATATACTAGCCCAAAAAAAGAAAAAAAAGAAATTCAGCAATCAACGGCACTGACTTCATATATATTACAAATATACATACATATGCCATTGTTGAGACCAGAGAAGAACAAAGAGAACCTTCATTGAAGAACAATCAAGTTGCCATAGAAAGATTGCAACTTTGCCATTGTTGAAGACTAGCCATGCTGACAACTTCATGGACAGACCGAAATCCAGGAAGAAAATTCCTTGGTTGTTCTAATAAAGGAAGAGTAAGTCTAGGTTTTCAAAATTAAAATTATCATAACTCAATTTTTTTAGTTTGTTCATCTGCATACTGAATCTAAATCTCATAAGTTTATACTTTTTTGTTATACATACTTAAATATGTGACATTGCAGAACAATGAATGTGGGTTCTTCAGTTGGTATGATGAACCGATCGGTGTTCGAACAAAGAATATAGTTCCTGGATTGCTTCGAAAGATCAACGTGATCGAGTATGAAATGGAAGTCATGCAGGCAGCTGAGAAATCTTATAAAAAATGCAAACTTCGACTTATCCTAAATTGGATCTTTTTTGTTGTTTTTTGGTTTAATTCAAAAAATTATTGTAACTAAAAAAATGTGGTTAATTAATGTGTAATGTAGATTGGTTTGCATAATTGTATTTAAAGAAATTGAATGAAAATTTAATGGAGTTTTCAAAATATTTTTCTTTCCTGGTTGTGTATTGTGAATGACAGAATGGATGACTGAAGTTTTTTAGGGTTTTGTATTTGCAGAAACCAACATTAGACCTTCAAACCTTTTGGGCAAAATCTCAGACTCCATTGTAAGGGTCTGCATATGTAGTATGGTGTATTATTGATTGCCAGTAT
>JAUMHB010097354.1:0-30023 GCA_032359685.1 Pittosporum tobira
TAACGTTGACATTCTTTTTGTCGGAAACCAAATTTTATTTAGTACTTCAAAATATTAAAAAATACAGGGTTCTTACAATCCATATCCATTTGTAACGATATATATCCATCTACTTATCAACTATGTAAATTTCAATCAATTTTAATCCAAATCCAAATTCATCCTTATCCATCCATTTGTCATGCCTAGTTATGAATCATACAACATATAATGACACTACGACCATTTAGAGTGCTACACGTACATCAACAAAAATAGGACACAATGAGATAAATGAGCCAATATAATTTTAGTTTTTCTTTGTAGCAAGAGTAACTTTTTATGATTATATTAAGAGGCCACAGGAGGTTAATTGCTCATATAATTGTATAAGTATGAATGTTTTAAGTGTTGTACTTTTAAATTTCAATGTGTTAAGTAAATCTTTTAAAGTACTTATCTTTGCGCAACTACGTGAACATGTGCTCACACTCTTTTTCTCCTTATATTAAATTATTATATTTTCAGATTTTGTGTAGGTTTGTGATCAATTTTGGTGCATCATTTGTATATAGACTTATAACTTGAAAAGTATCAATACTATTAGAGTTCTTTGCAATTCATAAATAATTTAGGCTTATTATGAGTTATAGATTGCATCACTAATGAAAGGAGCTTAGAATCATATTGAAGTCTATGTAGAAAAGAGAAGGAAATTCATCAATGAGGTTGATTGGAATTGGACAATTGATCTTATTATTGTTTGAACCTGATGGACTTTAAGATGAAGGACATCGTTGTTAATGAAGATCTAAAAAAAAAAACTTTTATAGAATTGACAAGAAATAGCATGGCTTAACCTCTAAGCCAAGTAATTTATTTAGACATTTAACTATTTTTCAATTTTGTTCATATCTTTGAATTATAGTCCACAACACTTCTTTTTATTTTCATGTTTCACAATTTTTTTTGTTAAAGAATATTACAAATTTTTTATTCAAGAGTATTACTTTTAATTATTTTTTAATTACCTGAAAAATTATTCAATGCATTAATATCTCTAGAGTGGTGTATTTTCATTTTTTAAATAATAAATATTTGACACCCTAACCTTTACTAAAATCGACTCACAATATCTCTAAACTTGGTTGTCATTTTATTTTAGTTTAAAATATTGACATCTTTTAAATCAACTCATAAACAACCCGTGTTGTGCTTTGCATGAGATTTGAGCTAGTATATATATAGCATGACTCTTGTACTTTAGTACGGTCTAGTACGGTACTTTCCATATTAAATTTACAAATTTAATAAGAATAAATAATAACAAGTAGACACAATCACAATTTTGTATTCTCATCGACTATTACATTCATATTTAAACATATTAAAATTAAATTATCATCCTTTTTAAAATCATTTATTTTTATTCATTTAAATACTTAAATTTTGGATTCATATTTATCAAACTTTTTTTTCCTAGAGTTCATCATTTTTAGATAAAGAGTTGTAAAATAGAATATTGAATTAGATAATTATACTACTATATATACTTATTTACCGATTAAAATAATTTTATTTTTATACATTTATATTTTTCAATTTTAAAGTGGTATTTATTAAACTATTTTTTTAAAAGTCTATCAATTTTGGTTATAGGTATAAAATATAAAGTAAATAACTATATTACTATCTATAATTATCTATATATTAAAATATTTTTACTTTTATTCATTTAGACTTTTAAATGTTAGAGTCATATTTATTGAACTATCTTTTTAAAGTCTATCATTTTTAGTTAAAGGGTTGCAAAATAAAATTTAAATTAAATAACTACGCTAATATCTATACTTTTTATCTATTAAAATAATTTTATTTTTATTCATTTAAACTTAAAATGTTAGAGTCGTATTTTTTGAAGTATTTTCTTTGAAAGTATCATTTTTAGTAAAACAGTAGTAAGAAAAAAATTAATTAAATAATCTATACTAATTCATATTATTAAACTATTTTTTTTAAAGTCTAGAGTTTTTTAATTAAATGTGTACTTTCCATATTAAAAATTAAAAAATAAATAATAATCAACCAACACAATCACAATTCTGTTACAATTTATATTTTCATCATCTATTACAATTTAGAAAAATACTAAACATATTAAGAATTTATACTATCACCTTTTATTAAAATAATTTATTTTTATTCATTTAAATTCTTAAATTTTAGAGTCATATTTGTCATCATATTATTTTTAAAGTATATTTTTTTTAGTTAAAGGGTGATAAAATAGAGTATCGAGTTAAATAATTATCCTACTATTTATACTTATCTATCTATTAAAATAATTTTATTTTTATTCATTTAAATCATAAAATTTTGAAGTGGCATTATCAAACTATTTATTTTTGAATGTCTATCAATTTTAATTAAAGGATAATAAAATAAAATATTTAAATTGAATAACTAGATTACTATCTATACTTATCTTTCTACTAAATTAATTTTACTTTTATTTATTTAGACTTTTAAATTTTAAAAAATATATATATATTAGAAAAAGAGTACGGTCTTCTCGTGATTTATTAGAGTTCGTTGGATTTTATCTCAATAAATATTATAAGATTGTACTCGCCTGAGATGTTATATTATTTTCAATTGCTTCTATTACTTACCCTATCGCATTTATTTGGGAATTTATGATTTGTAAACTTTAAACTTATTTAAACTTTTAAATAATAGTTATAAATGAACTTATATATAATACAATTTATTATTAACTTTTTTTACAAAATTACCTTATAAAATGTTACTTTATTATGTAACTATTAGGTAAATATAAATATAATAAATGCAGTAAATATATGACTAATTAATAAATTAAAAATAAAAAATAATTTATTTTGTCATATGACATTTTATAAAATAATTAGAAGTTAACCCCAAGCTAAATTATTTATTATATAAATTCTTTTAAATATATAGATTTTATATTACATAGTACATTCTTATCAAATTTATATTTTATCATCTTAAATGTAATTTTTAATAATTGTTAAACAGTCTGTGTTTTACACGGGACTTAAGCCAGTGAAATATTAATATCCTAACACACACTACGAGCTAACATACACTTGTTCCCTCGGGAGGACCTAACCGTAATTCAGTTGGCACAGCCAAAATGAATGATAATGTCTTTCGGGAAATACAACAAACTCTCTTCCCAGCGCAGAAACCAAATCTCTATTTGGTCCGATACTCGACTATCTTACCACTATATATTTTACACAAGAAAAATCTGGACAAAATTTTTCAAGAGATTATTAAGCATAAACGTGCATGCAAATATCCCAGAGTACAACCGCTAATGCAGCCAGAATAATATGGGAAAGGAAGAAAGTCACAATACAAACAATCATGTTACAACCAAAAGAAAAACTCACCTTAACTAATATGATAAAGTCAATAATACCCTTCACTCGTCTTTCTTCTCGTCTTAGACATATTCATCATCATCCTCATCATCATCACTCTCATCCATTACATCATCATCATCATCATCGTTATTCAAGATGCTCCTCTTACTTAAATAATCAATCTCATCATCGTGTTCTTCCAGAAATTTCTTCCCAATTTCAACGCCTCTGTGTTTGACCAAAAGCCAACGCAGTAACCGGTCTTCCTTGTTTAGATAATGCAGCTCGTCATTGATGGTGGGTGGTGTCATCATTGTCATCTGCATCAGTTGGCCCTATAGCAAATGTATATATAATTATAGTAAAACTGTTACGGACCATGGAAGCAGAGATACTAATTTTATTATCTTTTATAAGTAAAAGGAGGCGCTATTATTCGTGCATTGCACATAATACTCTTTGCAAGTGAACTACAATCTACTTTGTTTAATCCTTCCAAAAAAAAACTCTCAAGTGTAATTTTACAAGAATTATATGCTGAAAAGAAATTTAACCATTTGATTAGATTAGTTTATTGTTGCAAGGAGAAGATTTCATTAACCTCAAAATCTATCAATGAAACTATACGTCCGCAAAAATCTAAATACTATGGCAGGTTTAGTCATACCATGACCCACAGGTAAACAAACTGAAATATTGCAATTGTCAAAACAGAAAGGTGTCAACTCATAGAATTTCAACGACAAACAATAGACACTCAAACTTTTTGCTCCATGCCTAGGATTAGTGACTCTACAACAATGGTGAAGTCAACGTTCGTATACAGTAATTATACTGGAGAACATTCAATAAAGTCTAAAGATTATATTACATGCAAACTCTAGCATTTCGTTCAGTCAATACCCGCACACTTCCAAAGAATCTTAGCATCTCTGTTCCCCAAACCCCAAAATCTAATCTGAAGCAAACTCTCCAAGAATTCGGAGGCACCAAATCCTCCTCAATGATCCCAAAAAGATAATCCCATAACCTTCATGTTGTAGCATAGTGCACAAAAAGATGCTCATTTGACTTAACAAATGTAACTTCTGTTTACCATTTGGATCTAACTTATAAGGAACTGCCGAACTGCAACCACGTAAAGTGTTATGAAGTCACAAGCTGATCTGAATTCAACCATATCTAGATTTAAGAGACCCTAATTTTAACTGCCAGAACAATGATAGCAAAGTTAAACCAGACATGTAAAGGTTGTAACTGTCAGTTTTCAGCGACGGACAGACAATTTTTCTGTTGATAAGGTAAATTTAGGTGAGAGTTCAAAAATAAGGCTATAGAAGAATGACCTTTTTGAAATTATAGCATATTCTCATGGAGCTATTCAAACTTGCATCACAGTACCATCCTTGGGTTGTAATATGAACACCATCTTTTCTTAAATTACTTCTATAGGGGAAAGGTAGAAATCGGCAAATAAAAAAGCAGTAATTTGTCCATAAAGCTCGACTTCTTGTATAAAAATCATCATCCACCTTCAACCAGCAATCTACCACATGTTTAATTTTGTAAAACAATTACCAAGAAAACATAATGCGTGGATCAGCTCACACAAATAATAAACATTTTCTTTCTTTTTTACCTTTTCATAGGGATTTCGTTAACACCACAATGGATACTTGCCCATAGGCAAACGAACATACACTCTCAATAAATCAATAAATAATTCATTGACATTCTCATCACAAGGTACGAATTGAACCCATAAATTATATACAGAGTACAATGTAAAAAGAGAACAGACATGTTCCAATGAGAATTCACAATTAATATCTGAAATACACTTATTATGCTGTAGAACTGCAATTACCTGATAGTATCTCCCATCAAGCTTCTTAATACCATAACCTAATTGCACAGTACCAAATGATTTTACTTCAGTGAGGACACCATTCTTTCTGAATACGTGCTTCCCAACCCTAGCAACCAACTCGATTACTGCTTCCTTACTTACACGAGGTTTCAACAAGAGCATACAATCGTAAAGAGGCATCTTTTTCTTCTTCTTTCTGGGGAAAAAGAAGCATAATTTCAGTATCTTTGAAAAAATTAAATCATCAACACTTTGATTGCAGAAATGAAACAAATACAATTGAGTCAGATGTATGCATTTACAAATTAAACAAATAAAAACTAAGCCCTTTAAATTCAAACTCACCGAGTCACCGTCGAGTTAATGATTTGGGTTCGCTGAGGAATTCCTTCAAGTGCTGTAGGCAAAAACCCTACTCTGTAAACTGAGCTCTTCGTTCTACGCTCTGCGTTCTTTTGTAGATTTTAATTTTCTTCCCCTTCTAATTACCTGAAAATTGGGTTTGGGATAAATGTAATCTTTGAGTTGGGCCAGACATATGTAGTGGGCCTAACAAGCAACATTTTAGTTTTTAATTTTCTTATCCTTCTAATTACCTGAAAATTGGGTTTTGGAGAAATGTAATCTTTGAGTTGGGCCAGACATATGTAGTGGGCCTAACAAGCATATATTACGTGTTGGGTTGATCGTGACATATAAAAATCAGGATATAGAACCGTAGATAGCGTTGTTGTTATTGGGCATGTTTAAAATGTTCATTTGCAAATCAAATGCTGCAGCCGACCGTTCAAAAAAATGCTGCAGCTGAAATGATAAAGACTTGCTTGGTATGAGTGTTCTTAATTCAGCAAATTACAGTTTATAATTTAAATATAATTTTAATTTTTATTAAAATTTAATTTAAGTTATAAACTCAATTTTTTGAATTTAGATTTTGTCTATCAAACATAATTTTTTTTATTGTGTTTGAATCTATATTCTCCAAACGCTGCTACCAAACATTGAGAGATTATGGTACTCAAATGCAGCAAATAATCATGTTTTGTAGACTATGATAGACTAAATTTAAATTCAAAAAACTGAATTTGCAGTTTAAATCCAATTTCAAGTGGATTTCAACAAAAAATTGAAGTTAAATTTAAACTGTAAACCGTGATTCGTGAGCTTCCACTACTACTACTACCAAACAAGCCCTAAGTCAAATGTGAATAATAAGAGTGTATATAGTATCAAAATGTTCGAGATTTATTCGAGATTGCTCGATTAAAAGTTCAATTTGCGCTTGATTCAAAATATTAATAAGTAGAATATGAGTACGTTTTAAAGTTCGATAAATTATTTAGATCTTATCAAATTATTTTTTTGTATTGATGTTCGATGATATTCACTCGAAATTTTCAAATTACTCGGGCTTGATTTGTATTCGGTCCTAATTCGATAGATAAACGAGACATAAATAAACTTTATTTCAAGTTCGCTAAATATACGAGTAGAATCTGAACATATCAATATTTGACTCGATTCGACTAATTTTACACTCCTAATGAGTAACGTTATATGTTAAATAATTAACTAAAAAATTAATTCAGAGTAAAGTGTACAATTATGGCAAGAAATGAGTGAAAATTTATTATTCTAAAGATAAAATATTATTATGGTATGTATATTATTGTTATTGGCCTGTTTTAAGTTACTTTGCTCTTATTTTATTTCTAAAATAAGTTACTTTATTATGTAAACTAAAATTTTATGGTAAACTATTGAATAACCGAGTAGACTCATGTTATAGAATAAAAATCAATAAAATTAGCATTTACCCGTGCAATGCACCATTATTTCTAGAAATAATTTTAATATTTTTCATATAAACTTTGTAACTTTATTTCAAATTATATCAACTAAGAAATTTAATACAAATATTATCTTTCTTTTTTTCAAAGGATACAAAGCCTAATTTAAACTAAAACAAAATACTACTTTCAAAAAAAATTATATTTATATTTGATAATATTGAAACTATTAAATAATTATGGTGAAAAATATAAAATAA
Organism: Pittosporum tobira; assembly: GCA_032359685.1. Classification (NCBI taxonomy): domain Eukaryota; kingdom Viridiplantae; phylum Streptophyta; class Magnoliopsida; order Apiales; family Pittosporaceae; genus Pittosporum; species Pittosporum tobira. The sequence goes on from JAUMHB010097354.1 coordinate 7,313, forward strand.
ACATTACCCTATTAAATAAGGAATGATAATTATCATCTAACTTGAGTGTACAACTTTTAATGCAAATTGAATAATCTTAAATTGCAGTACTCGTAGTGAAATAGTAAATTAAACGCTGTCAATATCAGCTTTCTATAAAATGCAACTATGCATTTATATTTTTCTCGTACATAATTATCAATTTAAATTTAAATTTTAGAATAATGTATCATTGTGCTTGTCCTGAAATTCACAGTACAGTATTTTTCACTACCGAGGAAAGAAGAACTACCAATTTGACAGAAAGCTTGTCGGAATTAAGAGCACTTGAAATTCAAGAATATATATATATATATATATATGAATCAGAAGTTATATGCTACCGTACATTACAAGGACTCTGCGTTTTGTACAGCATAATACAACTCCCAAACATATGGGGGGTGGTTTAGGCACTCTCTTCTCCCAAAACCCGAAAATGGGGGAAACATTGAAGTAAATGGAGACTCATGTACCTCGTCTGCATCCATGAAACAGGCGCATTCATTTTTTATGGGGGTATATAAAATCCCCATAATGCAAGAAGATTATCCGTGGTTTGATTTTCTTACATTTTACCTATCAGAATATCATAACGGAAGACACCCAAGATCATATATACGTATCATTTAATCTATTCTGTAAATTGTTAAAAGCAGTGCAAAATTTTTTCCATTACCCGTCTCCAGTTTTGATTCAGATCGCGAAGATTTCTGGTATAGCCCATTTCACTCAAATATGCTACTGAGGAAGCCCCTACAAGAAATGAATGTAGAACAATTAATAAAGAGAGGCGTAGTAACAACTGATGAGATGGAGGATTCTTACCAAACTCCCGAGGCCTTTTTGACTTTATCCCTGCTGTGTCAATCAGATTGAAACAAGCGTTTCAAGATAATGAATTGAAGATACTACTTTCGTTCCAAAATTGGAGATAGGTTTCTGTTTTAGTACAATAAAACAAGGTATTGCTAATTTATCATTTCATTTGATAAAATTTTACACCATCTCTAAAAAGGAGTTTGTTTCAGAAATCCTTTCATTTTGGAACGGGTGGATTAACGTAAAATCAGGTGTTACCATGTTACCTTGATTTTCCTTCAAGCGCTCTGTTTATTTCATCACCATCTGGCCTCTCTGTAAATGATGACACTAGGACATACTTCTCCTTTTGGGGCAATTCATCCACCCTCTTGAATACTTCAAAAGGATAAGGATATGACATCCTGAAACGAGAAGGTGAATAGTGTGAGATTTGTAGAGGCTGGTGATGTATCTAAGGAGTATTATAGTGCTAATTTCTACGAATTGATGGAACTTGGAAAAGGTCACCTCACAATTATACTAGCACACCGTTGTACTTTTACACATTTAATGCATTTTAAATTAAAGCTATCGATATAGAAAGGCGGAATTATGATGTAAAATGCAAGAATCTGAACACATTTTTAGATGATACTGCTACAGTATGGACTGTTGGACTTGATATCTACAGACATGTGTCTCATGGCTCCCAAATAAGTATATAATAGTCAAACCAAAATGAGGACTAACTTATCCAACTATCTTCAGGACAACTCAAGAGACCCATTCTACTATTTCAAATTACATATAAAGAATTTTTGAAAGGAGTCACAATAATCTCACCTTAAAGCACCCACTATTGGGTACTGGGTTCCTGAATAATAAAGAAGCCGAAAGAGGTAGCAATTCTCGAACGATGCAGCATATTCCAATCTCTTATCTCGACCCATGGTCTAGTAGATAAGTTACACTGTCATAAATCACCGAAAAGAAACACACCCTGTGCTTCAAATTATAATTACAATTGGTTTTTGTAATTTACAAAGACAAGTGCCCTTATAATTTGAAACGGATGTAGTATTGACTAGTTTGTCATATGTGGCTCACTGATATGTACACTTACTTGCATGATACCACTGGAAGCAGGTAAATCCTATTCAAGAAGAGGTCAGAAAATAAGTTAGTATCATTTTTTAACAAGAATCTGCGAAGGTAGTGTTGCAGCTAAACCGTGATTTAAAGAAGATCCTTCAACTGGTCAACGTGATCAATATAACTCGGTGCATGGAATGGCACAAGTAGATGTTTTGCTTTATCAGAAAGCAAATAAATAAATATATATGCGCGCAACCTTGAGCTTAGGATTGACAAGAATGACTGGACGTATACCCGCAGCATCAGTCATCGCTTGTAGATCCTGCATTTTTCAAACCTGGTGCTTGTAAAAGCCTAGGAATAAATGCATACTCTCTTCAAATTATAAAAGCATTTCTTACTTTTCAAAGCGAATTTGGAACATTTAAAATTCCAAAATGATATAAATCCATCTGATTACAGCATACAATCATGAAAACTGTAAACTACGGAGTAAATTTAAACAAATTAAAAGAAAAACGAATTGATGTCCATTTTGAATATGAAAATGTTCCAAATTCACTCTGAAAAAGTCAAACTTGCTCATTTTGGAAGTGGGGGACTGTTGATAGAGATGTTCTATGGAAAGTATGATAGCAATTAATCCCACAAGTCTCTAACCTCAATTATACAATTTCCTACAGCATTTTGAGGAGCCACTAAAATAAACATGTCATCTTGTTCATCAACTTCTTTGGCCCCTGCAGAAAACGTAAGACATAGACATTAGATATGGACACCGATACTTATCCAAACAAGTTATGCATAAACCAGAGATAGAGATTATTTTAAACTCCTCCGGCCATGGATGAATGAATAATGGGAATTGACATTTCCTACCAGGAAATTTAATATTTCCATAAGCACCTCACTTCATGGATGTGGGACCCATTTACCATTCATGTGAGAAGGAGCTTGGGGTAATATTAAATTTTCGTGTGGAAATATCACTTCTCTAAATAATAAACTCCTACAAAGAATCTAGCGCCAACATCAGTATGTGTGCACAGTACACGTGGTAGCTAGATAAATAACAAGTGCAAGCAAGAGAATTGCTTATTTTCTTCAATTTGGTCCAATATACCTATCGAACCAATGCTGATAAAGGTTCCCATGGCACCATATTCACCCCAGTCCATGAACTCCAAGATCTTTCGAGTTCCTGCTAGCTGTAATGGTATGCCTGCAAGTGCACCCTCCCCCATAGACCCTTGCACACAAACCTGAAAAAGAAAATCAAGTGACAACTTAATACTATTATTACCAAATTGCTTCAGTGCTGGACTCACAGAAGCAACTAAAACAATATATACCTTGACTCGCTTTCCATCATCAGCATATGATAGAGAGAGAACTCGAACGAGTTCCATTAAAGTACCTATTCTATAGACATCCTGTGTATCATAACTCATAAGATTTGGTTAAGTCTAAACAAAGCATGGCCATAAAAAGGATAAAGTCCCTCACCATTTCAGGGTTGAGCTCTGGGATATTGATCTCCACCTGTAAATTAAAGTAGGTAATTCAAACAAATTAATGAAACCAAGGTGATGCTACGTTAGTGGTAATAGAAAGGGGAAGTGTTATTTCCACAACGCCCCTCGAACATGAGTGTGAAATCCACTTAAATATTCATCTGAGGAGGACCTTGGGGTATATTACTTTGCTTGTGGAAATATCAAAACATAGTGGTGGGTAGTGTCAGAAATTAAAATCGATATAAAATAATCTTGTGATGATTATATAGGAGGTTCAACTGATATCTGACCTTTAATCGAGTTTTTCCAGCAGATATAGCTCTTCGGGTAGATTGCAACACATCATCATAGAAATATTCCCTGATCTCTTTAGAATGAGGTACATTATTCAGCCTAGTAGGAATTCCTCTCCAACTCTGTACAAAGTAAAGCAAGATAGTATAGGAGTCTCTCCAACTCTGTACAAAGTAAAGAAAGTAGTATAGGAGTTTAACTGATCCACATGTTGTTTTGTTTAAATTTTTTTTATTTTTTCTAACAAATAAATAAAATCCACTGTCAGCACTGAATGGGGACGAATACAATATATTCAGTTTTATTTTTTGATGTTTTATTGTTTAATTTCTACACCTTATAAAACGGAAAAGCAAAAAAATTTTAAAAATTTACAGTACCTTCGTTGGAGATGTGTTGTTTGGATGCCTATCACTTTGAACTGCTGATTTTGCAGGAACTGAAAAGACGCAGAGTGGTGTTCAATGAAATAACGTAATTCTGAAAAGTTGAGGGCTAACTTGTGAAAAAATGCAGTATAAATGGTGTAATTACTAGCCTGATTTCATCTGCTTTACTTTCTCTTTCTGCACTTGCAACAACAAGGATTCTATTTCTTTGAACACTGCCTCTTTTGAACGGTTTCCATCAATCTGTATATTAACAAATACGCAGATAGAAACAGATTCATAAAATATGAGCCAAAAAGAAACTAAGTTTAATAATACATGAAATACCTCATTCAATAAGCTAGCATATGTGGGTAAGATTGCCTCTGCATTTTGCTTATATATTTGGAGACGCGATTTGACCTCATAAGATTGAAAAACTGCATGTTAGTTACATTGGAGTCCATAATGGGTGGGTAACTTTAGGCAGACAAAGTAGACTTTTATAATTCAGAGAATATATCTATGGGAAATGAACCATGATAGAGAAAAGAGGATAGCTGCATTGTATATTGGGTAAACATACCTTTTCTTCAGTGTCATCTGGACGAGTTACAAGCCTGGACTTAATTTCCTCAGTTTCTGGAGGGAAATTTTTTATGTGGTAAATCTTCCCTGTTACAGGATCCAGCCTTCTACCAACACATCGATCAATTAGAATATCATCAGGAACCTACGATAGAGGAGGCATATCATCTACTGAAAAATCGAATTACGGAGTGTATTTTTTTCAGTCACTAGCTATTTAAACCATATTTCATGGAGAAACCGTTCTCCTTTGTTATCTTTCTCATCTATCAAGCTTCATTTATCCAGAAACCTTTCATGTTCTATTATTAACAAATGATCAGGTACTATTACTCATGATATAATAAAGTCCTTATAATAAAAAAATTAAAAAATTATCTAATTGTCTTTAGGGGGATATGTCTCTTGATAGAAAAAGTTGCACCATAGGGTACATATTACAGACATAAAATTATGGTGTAACTGAGAGTATTTTATTGAGTTGAGTTGAGTTCAGTTAAGTTGACTACTGAGAAGACTGAAATTGTTAAGGATGTTGCATGATATAAGGTCCTTATAATCATTCAGAAAACTATAATGTAGGACCCATTTTTAAAATGAAGAAATCAAACTATAGCATATGTAGGTAAGGACTTACATTTAGTGTAATGTATATGTCTGGTCTAATCTGCTGTTTTTCGAGACTCTGAGCTTGGGCGAAACTTCGTGGGAACCCATCTAGCAACCACCCTTTATCTTTTGCATCTTTTTGTGACAATTGTCCTGTCACCATCTACAAAACGAAGTATTCATATCCACTGTATTGAAAAGGTAAAGGATAAAATATACCAAAATACTGAAATCATTTATACAGTTGTCACAATTTCATCTGGAACTAGACCTCCGGCACTCATGTACTCTTTCGCTTTTTTTCCAATTTCGGTACCGGCTGACACTTCAGATCGAAGAAGATCTCCAGTTGATATATGCACCAATCCAAACTGAAGAAGCAGAAGTAAAGATTCAAAATTACTCAACAATTTTGTGTGATACTCGTATTTTCACGCACAACTGGCATATATTAATCTGTGAGAACCTCACAGATGAATATTATATCCAAGTAAAGTTTATTTTTTTCATGTGTCCAAAAAATCCTAATTTACAAAAAGAACCAGCAACGGAAGTGACAATGGATAGCATTATTTGATTATGTCTTGCCAATGACCTTTTCTATTTGTAACTAGCTTGCAAGAAACATTGCGAACAAGTAATATCTGTACTGTTGAAATGGTGTCTTCAAAACGTAGCCCAATGCCTGAAATTTCTTCAAAATTTGTTTTATGTGCCATTTGAACATTTTCACCAGCTCAATTTCCTCAGGCTTTTGTACCAATTATTAAGCATCATAAGAGAAAAACTTTCAAAAGCAAGCATTTCTCTAAATTGTGCAATAACTACTACTCACTACTCCCATAAGACATCCAAGATAAGAGCCTCTGCAAAAAGTTAAGCTGCCAATTGTGATGATACATAATTTTCTATCTAGTAATATAACTCAAAATTGCATCCATGAACATTGGGGCATTCTTTTAAATTCAAGTAGTGTAAATTTAAATTCAAAAAGGATCTCTTTTGCAACAGGGGAGTAGTTTCATACAAGCAAGAAACTGAAATACTGAAGAAACATCACTCCAAAATTGTGATAAGTTTAACAGTCATGAGTGCAGACTATACTTCCAGGAACATTGCTCACCTTTTGGACAATCATCTCGCACTGAGTCCCTTTGCCGGATGCCGGTGCCCCTGATATCATAACCTTCAGTGGCTCACTTTGAGAACGTACCACTTTCATTCTCTGCTGCACGTTGAAAGGGTTGGCTTGAATAAATCAATAACAGTGTCTAATAAAATGATGAGCATTCTGATATATGAACATAAATCTAGATTGGGATAGTATTATTAATAGACTAATTTTTGATTGATGTTAAGAAAAACTAACAATATCCTCATGAAAATATATATTCTTGACATTCAGAAGTTTTTGGAATGTCACTATTCGTGTGGAACGGATAGAGTACCATATATAATCAAGTTTAATTTATCAAAAACAAAATCAGTGGCCTAGTTGAACATTCGAAAAAAGGCTCATCTGATACATTTTCACAAACACCATATGTGCTCACCTTAGCTTTGAAATTGCTCTTGAAATGGGCATGTCCATGGAGGTTATTATGTAGTGAAAGGCGTTGCTGGGAAGAAGGATATGAAATTGAGTGAGAATATGAGAGAGGAGAGCCGTGGAGGTCGGTGGGAGGAAGTCTGTGATAGTAGTGAGTTGTAACGGGTGAGTAGCAGTGCAACATGATTGATTCAAGAATCTGGCCGCACAGCGCAGAGCCTAATTCTCACTTCTGACGAGAGAGAATATTATGGTGGAAGTTCACGGATAAACTGATACCACGCAGAACAGGTGGCAACCTTTCTTCTATTTTGACTTTTTTTAACATGTCTGAATTTGAATTCTAATATTTCGGTTAATACTCCGTCCTTTAAATTTGTATTATCTTAATTAGAAAAAAATATATATAATAAAAAATTATTTTTTTAAATTATTTTTTTATCAATTATAGAGAAAATAAATTAAATAAAAAGAGAGAGTTGAATAAAATAATAAATATTATATTTTTAAATAAATATCTATCATTTCATTACAGATAATATTAAAAAACTATGACTAAAATTAATTTAATTAAAAAAATAACAATTAAACTTGAACAAATTAAAAAAAAAAATACGATAATATAAGTTGAATAAAAAAATTATAAAATTAAAATTTATAAATGTGAGTCAAGAAAGAAGAGGGGATTAGAAATACTCTAAGCCACTAACCCCTTCAAGAGATTTTTATAGTGTTTGAAATTCATAATTATGTCATTATTGAAATTTATCATGATATTTCTTACTCCTTTTATTTCATCATCAGCTATTCTTCAAAAAAAAATATTTTTTATAGATAGATTATTTTCAATAATTTTATCCCAAAAAAATATAAATACATAAATTTCATTTATATTTTTAAAATAATAAATTAAAAATATTATAATTTTTTATTATCTTAAAAAATATTTTCTTAATTTTAAAACTAATAAAAAATATATATATTCTAAGAGTTACTTACTTCTTCCCGATCGCCGGAATTTTTTCATTAGCTGTTCGTATAGGAAATAAAGAGACTCTCCGTTTATCCTAGAACCATCTTCATCTTCATCTCCATCTCCATGATGAACCCTAATAATAATCAGCGTCGGTTTTGGGCCACCTTGCATCGTGTACGCAAAGCCACACTCTTTGAAGCAGTTGAGCGCTATTATCTTCGTTATCCTCAAGAACTTAACAGGGCTGTTGTTCGTCTTCGAAACCTCATGCATATTCCTGTGAACGTAGAATACTCCGGCGTCGTTCTTCCGATGCTGTCCAGAAGATCACCCGAATATTGCGAGTACAAAAATAACATAGATGCTTGGTGGGAGGAGGACATGGAGATTACTTTCGTTTGTAAACTGAATGTTCAATGATGATATCGACCTAGCTTATGCATATGAGAATTACCTCCATACTTATCAAGATTGGATAATGACCGATCATCATTCCAAATATCTTTGCCCTCCGCCACTCCCTCCTATCCCAAATCCTCCGCCGCCACCCCCCTGCTTTCGATGCGGTGCTCCTCCATCGTGGCCGCCTTTCCCCGGCTTGATATGCGACCATTCCCCGACAGATGGGTTCAACAACACCCATGTTCCTCCATCGCAGCCACTGTACCACTACTATCGACCGGCCTTTCCTCCTCCCCGCGGTCAACCTAGACGTCATCGTTACAATCACCCTCCACCGCCACCACGCCGTCGCTGATTTCACTTAATAACAGCTAGCTACAACGGTAATCCCCTATTTCATGTATGCATGATGATCGACGATCGATATTCTTGTTAATTGTTTGTTCTCTTTTATATTCTTTTGTTCTTATTTTCTTGACTGTTTTGCGTTACCTCATACAGTATGATCTAACTTTTGTCTTAATTATTTTTGGTTTGGCTTAGTTGGCTCATTCATGTTGTAATTAAAATCTGATCCCACAAAAATAATATTATTTGAGAATTTATAAATTTTAACGAATAATTTCATTTCATGATGTAATTTCATCACTTGTTCACCTCGTGAAAATTGGGTTTAGTCGTGTTGTCATATGCTAACACAATTATACTTATAAATTTAATAAGAATATTTTGCCATTTTATATTTTTATCAATAAAAATACTAACCTTATAAATACAACTTCTTCTTTGTTTTTTATGGTGACATAATAAATATATTTGTAATATTGATCGAGTTTTCTAAGGGGCGTGAAATTAAATGAATAAGTATGATTATTGCCGGGGAGATATTAGTCCTAGTTAAGAGTGAGATTATGAGATTTTTTACTTATAAAATGTCTCAAATTCGAGTATCATACACATAGAATTTCTGACTTATTATTAATAATATGAAATTATAAAGTTCCTATAAAATTCAAACATTGGTTGATCTTATACTGACCATCCACTCAAAAAAGAAAAATGACTACTTAAATGAATGTCTACAATGTAATCAGTTTAAGGACTGAGACTTAAATTTTGCACCAGAATTTGCAACCAAACTTGGGGCCGTACTATTTTCATACCAGTAGGAAACTATTACTACTTGAGGATCCATTTCTAACAACAGGTTTCCAATTTTACTTTTCTTAAATTGGTCAAAGATGGAGGAAATCAAAAGTGAATGCTCAACTCAATTCTATTTAGTTTTGCATTTTATACTAAATTAGCTGAAGTAAGCAAATCAAACCTTCACATTATTCTTTCTATTTTTAAAATTGCATCTCACGAAGTATTATTAAAGAAGAAGGCCTAGGGAAATACCACTATGGAATATTTACTAATTTACTGATCATTCATATCCACAAAAAAAAATAAAAAAATAAATCGTTTATATACTTTGTAAACTTTTAAGAAATAATTTTAGTTTATATTTGACCCTAAAGAATAGTTTATACTATCATCATAACTTCAGAAGAATAGATTTTATTTTATTTTTAATTTTTTCAATTTGTTTATTTGTTTTTTTTTTTTTAAGGATTGTCTTGTTTCTGCACGTGAGACTCTTTCTTATGGAGTATTTCATATGTCAAAATGTGTCTAAGCATGGACCAGAAGTATCCTTCCTTTCTTAGTTGAGGTCAGCCCTAATAAGCGAGTCCATATACACGGAGACTGAACAATAGTATTAATTTAATGGCCCATTCTAAACTGCTTATTTTTAGAGGCAGCTAGCATCAAATAATCTTAAATGCTTTAAGATGAGGCATTGTTTAGCGCTTATTTAACAAATTTATGGTTTACTTTTTATAAAAAAATTATTGTAAAAGTTTTTATTTTAATTTATTTAAAATAAATTAAGTGAAATACAACAATATTTTTCACTTATTTGACTGCTTATAACTTATTTAAACTAATAAATAAATTTTAAATCATTTTGATATAACTTGTAACAGAGAATGACTTAACCCGGAGTAAACTTGTGTTGTGCCTTGATCCAACTGATTTCAACACATTATCCAACAATTGTTGCATTCACTTCTAGCCATAATGGCATAACCCAAAAAATATTTACTAGTTCAGTAAGTTCAGGACCAACCGTATCAAATGTGCCTGGAGCAAAACTTACCAACTTTCTAAGGCGCGCGTATAATTCTCCTTCGGCAAAGCCAGCAAAAAAGAATGAATACAATTGAATGAATTAATATCCACATAAATACAGATATAATCATATTTTAAAAATGGAAAAACCATACACCATTATAACCTTATAATCCGGTATTCAATTTTACCAAAGGGAAATGTAATGACTTTACTCTATAAAAAAAGAAAAAAAAAAAAGCCTGGACAAAGGTTATTCTCATCACCTTCCAAATTACCTAAAAGCAACAAATTTAAGACAAGTAAAACATTTAACATTAAATTTCAAGGCTGTTTCTACTTCTCAATGCTGATTCTGCTACCTCAACCGTTGAGTAGGAACCACCTCTTCAATCCACTAATCCAGCTTCACCGAGGAGAACAAATAATGCACGAACCAGAATGAAGAGAGGAATCCAACGGTGCCAGTTGCGAGCATGATTGCTATAACCATGAAAAGAGAATAACCCAAGTAAAGCATTGCTGAGACGGGCCCACTCAAACTCTTAAGGTCGAAAATAAGATAGTTAATTGAGTACAAGAAGATATATATAGCAACTGAACCAGAAGCAAAGAAGGACTTCCACCACCATTTATAGTCCTCCACACAAAGATGCATGTAGGTCAAAACAAGAGATACTTCAGCACAAACCACCACAAGAAGGATCAAAACAACGAAAAGAAATCCAAAAACATAATATACCCGACCTAACCAGATACTGGACATTATGAAGAAAAGCTCAATGAAGAGTGTACCGAACGGGAGAGTGCCAGCCCCAAGAACTAAAAGCCAAGATGGATACTTTTGTTCAGGGATTTCTCGGGGTATTTGGTTGGTTCGAACTGGGTATTCAATGTGAGGTGCCTTTGCCCCAAAGTAACCTCCGATAAGGGTGAGAGGGACAGATATGCAGAACCAAAGCAAAATGAGAATTACAAATAGAGAAAACGGAATGGCTCCTGTGCTCTTACTACCCCACAATAGGAAATTGAGCGTGGTTAAAATTAGAAAGGCAATACCGGGGAAAAAGCAAGCAACTTTCCAAGAGACAGATATCCATCCTTTGAGGTCTCCACAGAAAATTGTCCTCCACATGCGGACAGCAACATAACCAGCTGCAATTCCAAGAATCATATAGAAAAATAGCATACCGGTGATTAGTGTCCCACGAGAAGCAGGGGACATAAATCCGAGGGCTGCAAACAAAATTGTCACGACTGCCATTCCAAGAATCTGGACTCCATCTCCAACCATAACACAAAGCAGTGAAGGATTGGTTGGAGCACGGAAAACATCAGCCACAACAAGTTTCCAGCCTGAAAGCTCCTCATTCATCTGGGCTTGAGCCTCCTTGTCAAGCTCTTCATAACGAGTCAGGTCCCTCCTAACGGTCCTCAAGAAGATCACAAGGACAATTCCAGCTAGAAATGTGATCACCATTAGTGAGTTGAGAATAGAAAACCAGTGTACTCTTGCGCCTTCCATCTTCAAATAAGCATCCCATCTGGACGGCCATTTGATATCACTATCCACAAATGAGACTTCATAACTGAAGGTGACAGGCTCATTTTCTTTAATAGCCATTGCCACAACATTAGGATCGCACTTAATTCCAGACGGGTATTTACCATACATTTTCAATTTCTTCATTGACTCGGCATTGTGTGGGAAACTGCAAGGGGTCACCTCAAACCCAACAACCATGTATCCGGGAATCTCGGATCCCGAGTTCCCTGTAGGGATCATCTCAGCAGCATCCCCAGCACCCATCACACGAGCCACGTTGGACTCCTCATACTTGTGTACAAGAACAGTAAATTTCAAATGATTAAAAACATAATATTTATCTTGGATCTTGATCCCAATTGGATAACCGGTCCACCTCATGTAAAAACCATCTTTCTTAGTATACCGAATCGCAGGCAAATTATCAAGAATCAAATTAACTTGATATGTTTCATCAATCCTCTCTTTTAAAAGCTTAAACTCCTCACTCGACAATGGTTTGGTTTGACAGAGAACCACCTCAGTCTCATTGGTGTACATCTTAAACCGATACGGGGAATTCTCTATTCTATCCCCCATAAGGAGCTCGCCCAGATTTTCAGCACTGTCCTTGACACCATCCTCAGGCTTACAAAATGGTAAACTATAATAGCTATAGGGGATTTCTGTGTCAATTGAAGTGAGAGAATTCACTTTCACAGATAAAGGATCACCCACAACATACTTGTGAGGGTAACTACCCGGAAGATAAAATCCATTACCCAATTGAGATATCAAGCCGACAACCAATACCCAGATTTTGCATTTGTCAAGGAAGTCCATTTAACCAGTTTCTTTGAAAATTCTTGTCAGATCTGAAATAACCCTATAGGTAAATGGCAAAAACAGTACATTACAAATGTGGGTTTTAGAGATCATTCGAAAAAAAACCAAACTTTTAAAGTTTGTGAATTTATATCAGGTGAGACCAAATTACACATGCTACGCAATAAATAAACATGGAATAATGAGATGATAACAAGGGCATATTAAATCAGCGATTAGAAGTAATAGAGTTCAGATCTAACTGACCTTCAATGGACTTTCACATATAGAATTGGGCTATTTGTGAAGCAGCAGCAGCAGGAAAAGTAGGTCGCGTCGAAAGAAAAATGGGTGAAAACGAAGCGCGAAGGCAAGACCCAGTATTTATACCATCAGTGAGTCGGTGACCTTTACTAATGAAGAAATTTTTTTAATGACTATTATGCCCCTTTCACGATTTATTCATGATTTATAAGCCGGATGATCATGCGTTATTTATTTGTAACTCCTTTTTGGTCAAAAAAAATATGTTATTGCATAAGCACTTAATCATTTGCTTAATAAACCTTTTAATATTAAAAAGAACAAAAAAGTCATATCTGACATTATGACTTTTTTTTCTTTCATTCATCTCATAAGCTTTGATTAGTTCTTAAAATAAAAATTAAAAAATATTATTTTCACACAATTTTCTTTATGATAATTGGTTAAAATGTTGACCACACATATAAAAATAAAAAAATATATTATGAAAATAACAATTCTCTTCTATTAATACACTATAATTCAGTACTAAAGTTTGTTATTAGAAAAATAGACAACTATTTATAATTTTAATAAAATTTCTCTCAAACATGATTGTATAATTTACGTACTGTTATTTATAATTTATAAGTGTTTGACATATCAATGAAAATTTAAATCCAAAAAAATATCAATTTTAGCTTAAAATTATGTTTTACGCTATTGACTATCTTTTATTATATGAACAGTACTAGTAGGTTCTCTCTGGTGTCGCTTTGCTTGTAATGCTGGTTGTATATTATAAACCAATCTTGCTGTTAGTTGCTTGGATCGAACCATAGACTTGAAGCAATTTTTAAAATATTAATTTAAAAATTCCACTTAAAAAAAAAAAAATTAATTAAAAAAATAATAATTTATTATTTTTAAAATTTTATAATAATGGAAATATGACAAAAGCTTGATTCAGACAATATGGCATTTGACAGCTGTTGCTGTTGATGATCAAAATATTCAATTGGATGCATATGGATCCACCGACAACCACAATGAACCAACTAAGGTCAATAAAACGATTTAAAAAAAAATAATTAATGACCAAACTAGCAGCAAATAGAATATAAGCAAATGTGGTTAAAAAAATCTTTTAAACAAGTGGGTACTTTATTTAGATTAATTATTTAATAACCATCTTTTATTGAAAAATTATGGTTTGACAAATATATGTACGTGCGCGCATGTTCGTTTTTAAATCTCAAAAATTACTATTTTCACATATTATGAGATATATGCGTGAAAATAATAATTTTTTATTTATTTGTTATAAAGAAAAACAACTTGTTCAAATATAACCTTCTTTATGTACTTATTAATCAACACTTTTAATTAAATGTAATGTATACTAACGTATAGGCATGTGGCATTTGTCATAATTTATTTTAAAATAATTTATAATTTATTTAGTAATTAATTTATTCAATAAACTCATATATTTATTTAGCACATTTCTTGAAAACAGCTTATTTTGTAATTTTTTATGTTAAAAATAGTTTTAAAATTAATTTAGTTATATGCCATGACTAGTGGGACAACTTGGATATAAAATAATTTTTTATCAAATAAATTGATAAATTTTGAAATGAAGGTATTGTTTCTCTTGATTTTAATGCTACAGAAGTAAAGAGTTACATGATAGAGACTTGGGATGGGCTCTGCAAATCTGTCAATAAAGGGTGGTCAGTTAGAGAAACATTATATCTGTTTTGGATCTCTGGCCCTTACAGTTTTGGTGATTTCAATTGGATTGGGCTCAAAGCCCGTGACTATCGTTTGAGAAAACATTCATGATTGATAATATTATTTTAAATTTTAAAATAAGATTTTTCCCACTTGTCAAAGGTTGTACGAGTAGATCATCGAAAGCGCGGGACCCACTTACCGAACTTGTGATGCTCACACATCCACATCTCTCATCTCTCTTCGTCTCACTCTCACCCTCTTACATTCCGTCTCTTTCTCCACCATGCACCGTCGTCATGGGTTGCACCACCACCCTCCTTCCTTCGGCTCTCCTCCCCAACCACCACCACACCACCCCTAAACCCAACCCCAATCCAAACCTCCCCCTAACCCGCCGTTCTCTCCTTCTTCTCTCCACCACAACAGGACTCTCCCTCCTCACCCCTCTCACATCCTCCGGCGCCCCGCCACCACCACAACCCGACACCACCATCACCGATAGAATCTTCATGGACTTCAGCACATGCCCGTCTTACTTCCTCAACCGAACTCTCGGCTCCGACCCCTCCTCCTGCGCCGACTCCGAACCCATCGGCCGCCTCGTCCTCGGCCTCTACGGAAACCACCTCCCCATCACAGTCTCAAATTTCAAGTCTATGTGCACCGGCTCCTCGGGTTCCTCCTACAAGGGCACTCTCGTCCAGAAAATATTCCCAGGTCAGTTTTTCATGGCCGGCCACCAGGGCCGGAAGGATAAAGGAGAAGTGACCCCGCCGGTGAAATTGATTAGAAACATTGAAACAGTTGATTCCCGGGCTTTTGATTTGAGACACTCTAGGGCTGGTGTTCTTTCATTGTGTTTATCTGAGAATGACGATGATGATAATATTAAGCTTGATCCGAATTATCATAATGTTGAGTTCATGATCACTACTGGTCCTGGGCCATGTCCTCAGCTTGATAACAAGAACATTGTGTTTGGATCAGTACTTGAAGGTGAGTCTTAAATTAATTTACAATTGAAGTGTGTTTATATAATGTGTGCATTAATGTTGTCTTTGATTAATATGTATTTGAACTTCATTGGAAATTATTGATTTGTGTTTGTTAATTTGTGCATTGCGCTTGGGTCATTCAAGATTTAAACTTTGGTTATAATTCATTCAAAATTTGACTTTCATTGAAAATTAAATTTGTCTGCAGAGAATGTTGTACCCTGTTTTTTATACTCCTTCCGTCCAAAAAAAATAAAATAAATAAAACACCTAAAGTTCACAAATTAAGAAAAATTGTTTTTGACGAGAGAAATTTTTTTTGAGTAGTCTCATAAAAAAAAAATTAAATATACACTACATATTTTTATTGATATATTTGCGTACATGGTTCATTTTAGGACAAAAAATGGTACTCACCTAATTCTTTTTGGGACAGAGTTGGTATATATTTTCAAAAACTTTGGTCTTGTGTTTTTGATTGCCTGTGAAGAATGTACACAAAATACGAGTCCATTTTCCAAAAGATGCAACGCTGCTGCTAACTTAGAAATTGTATAACGGAATTCAAACTTTCTACAGTTTCTTCGTTGCTTCTTATCCCAGCTTGTGATACCATTCTGGTAAAAGTACTTGAAAATCATCCAGTATATTGTCGACCCAATATTTCTGGATTTAAGTCTAGGACTGTATTTTGGTAGGCTTAATCCTGCTTGCTTTATAAACGAAGGTGGGTATTCTGTTGTTTTCTCGGTATTCCTAGCTTCCTCTCATTATGATGCTCCTTTGAAAGTGAAATGTAGAAAAATTACACAACTCACTTTCTGACTTTAAAGAGATTTGGATCGTAATATTTCGAGTGAAAACACATAAGTAACTTGAGGTCGATTAATTGTTTTCAACTTCATGGAAACCAAATGAATGGTACCTCCTTTTGGAACTTTTGTATACAGAATCTGTTTGCATAGCATTGTCCAAAATAGCAACAGTTATCAACATGTCATACTTGGGAAACCTAGCTAGAAATTAGTATATACTGATACGATATGCAAAGTTAAAGAGTCCAGATTTGAGCATCAAAAAGATGGCCTCCAGATATTAGGCTCAGCCTTTCCTTCTAATGTTGTGCGTTGGGCTCATGAATGTGTGGCATTGTAAAATTAAAGTGCTCTTGCTATTTTGTTCTTCAGCATGTTCATGCCTTAAGTTGAATTTTCACAGGGTTGGATGTAGTGACAACCATAGCTTCAATCCCGACTTACAAGCCTGGAGAAAGAATCCGGCAGTACAATGAGTTGGCAGAGTTTTTTGGAGACGAGAGAGCCAAAAATGCGCGTGCAATCTGGAACAAACCCCTTATGACTGTTTATATCAGCAACTGTGGAGTCGTAGAAGTGGCCAAGCCAGCCCTTTCTCCTTCTCTACCTTAACTACATTATTCATTCATTCAAGCTCCATGTTCTATCTACATGTATTCACATTAATGTGTTAATTACTACTACTTATTCTTATCAAAAAAAGGTTTTATGTAAATTATATTGGGTATGAACATAAGTTGTATAGTTCAAATCTCTGTAATTGTCCACGTGATCATACAATCATACTCATCCAGTTCCAAAAAAAAAAAAAGAGTATCATTTGAAATTTTTCTAAATATTGAGGGTGAAGTTTCCTTTCATGTTTACCCGTTAATGCACTGAGTGGTTAATCTTATTGTGGTGGCATGATGGATAATTTTGAATTTTTGATAGTAAACTAAGGTCATTGTAGACTACCATCATTGAAAGTGAAGTTTTCTTTGTGCAAGTAAAGAAACAAAGAAAACTGATAAATGAAACTCTATTTGTGATATGGATGACATATTGTTTATTTCAATCTCATTTTGGAAACTGTTTATTTCATTCGGAACTGGTTATATTTGCTAGTCCTTTGACGTTTCTTATTGAGGAAGAGCTGGTCTCTTGACATTTGTGTGTTAAAAGACTTTCCTTTTCCAATGTTGGATTTATGACCAAATGGGCAGTAGATCGGTAAAGTCCTCCCTCTCTTAACCGAGAGATACCAAACATCAGTAGATGCATTAAAAATGTTGGTGGAGTTTATGTTAATTGTATGTATGCGTGTATTGGAATTTAAATTTTATTTTATCATATACTCATCTTCTATTTTACTATAATTTAACGATTTTATGTATTTATTTATTTTATTTTATATGTAATAAATTATTTAAACAATACACAAATGGTTATTAATTTAAAATGAAACAGATGGTGAAGCCGATAATATAACAAAATTTATGAACTCGCGTGTATTGTATTACATAAGCTTTTGAACGGTTCGGTTATAAATATACAAAAAAAAATGTTGGATATATGTTCTCCTGGTTGCTTTTGTGATGGGCCTGGTAAAATACTGGTGATACTCATTTGAAGCCCAAGCTTGTTAGCTTATAAAGTGATTGAAGCCTTGTAAATATCCAAGTTTACATCCTAGCCTATTGATACAAATGATTTCCCGAGGCCGAACTAATTTAATGCTTGTTTGAAAAGAAAAACAAACTATTTTCATCTTCTTTTCTTCTTCGACTAGCCAATAACCACACTAGTTATAATTATTTTATTTTTTTAAAAAAATAAAATAATGTTGTGAATCATATACTCCCTATGTCCTTAAAAAAATGAGTCTAAACACTTTTTTCATCGTCACAAAAAAAATGAGTCTAAACATTTTTTTCATCGTCACAAAAATAATGATTCAATCTATCACTTTTAATTTGTAATTACTTATCTTTATTTTATGTCACATCAAAACTCTATTTTTCTTTCTCTATTAATATAAAATACACTTGCAAGGACAATTTTGTCAAAAAAAATATATTCTCTCATAAAAAGTTAATTGTCTTAATATGCATATTTTTCACATTTTACTTATCATTTTTGGGACGGAGTAAGTATAAATTTGATATTAAAAATATTTTTGAGTTGGAGAAAATGATAAATACTTCATTCGTCTAAAAAAGAATGAGTTTATGTACATTTTTTTGTTCAAAAATAAATAAGTTAAGTACATAAATCTATAAAAGTATGTAGTGTATGTTTAAATAATTTTTTTATAAGAATACTTACATTTTTTATGACTCAACATTTTTCTCTTTTTAAAAGTAATTTTTCTTAATTTACGGATTTTATCTATTTTAGTCAATATTTTGGGACATAAAAAGTAGTATAATAACAATAACATTCAATTAAACCAAAAAAAAAAAAAACAAAACAAAACAAAACTACTATAAAAAAAATTAAAAAATTAAAAAGAGACCACTTCTGAAAAGGAAAAAAAAAAAAAAAAGGAACAAGCACAAGACGACAAAAGTGGGATGCATCCCTCTTGCATAGTTCCATCCTTAATTTACAAACTTCATATATTTTTTACGGACTTTATGTGCATTAGTTAATATTTTATGACATAAAAATTAATATAATAACAAAAATATTTAGTTAAAAAAAAAAAACAAAATTATAAAAAAAAATCTAACATTTTTGTTAACTCAATATTTTTTTATTTTTAAAAGTAATTTTTCTTAATTTACAAACTTTATATATTTTAGTTAATATTTTAAGACAGTTAAAGTAGTATAATAACAAAAATACTTAGTTAAAAAAAAAAAAACATAAAACTATTAAAAAAACCACTTTTGAGAAGAAAAAAAAAGTGAACAAGCACAAGACGACAAAAGAGGAATGATCCTACTGTTAATCTTTACAAAGGAAAATAATATATTCTCCAACTTTTTTGTTGCAGCTACATGTGTTAAACGAGTTGAGCTAAGTTTATGAAATTCAAACTTGACTCGTTTAAATAAATAAGATTTTTTTGAGCTCAACTCATTTTACTTAAACGAGCAAAACTCAAATTTTTTCATAAATAATCTAATAATATATAATATTATTGAACCAATATTTAAATGAATCAAACTTCAAATTTAACTCATAAGATTAAATAAACTTTTTTAATGAACTTAAACCGAAACTTAAATAAATCGAACTTGAGTTTTAAACTAGTCATAACAACACCAGTTGCAGCGGATCAGCTGAGCTAAGCACATATAATACCCACCAAATTAATAATAAATGTAGGGTTTCAACTAGTATTTATGTCAACTTTTTCAAGTGTTTAATTGACTGGATGGAGAAACTTTTTTCTTTTTGGAGAAAAACAAGAGATGCACTCCATACTTGTCTTGTTTGACTTATTTGAAAATATATTATATAATTTATTTGTTAACATAAAAAAGTTATAAGTTTAATCGAATAATAGAATAGAATATAATATATATTTTTTAATAAAAATAATATCGTCTTGTTTGTTGGCTTATTTGAAAATATATTCTAAATTATAAAGATCACTTATTGACCAATTTTTTTAAATAAGTTAAAAATATGATTACATTCGACTTATAATTTTTAAAACAAATACTCATAAAAAAAATTATATTTGAAAAAAGTATAAGTTGTTACAATAACTTGTGCTAAACATAACTAACATACTTTACATAATTAATATTTTTAATAAAATGTCAATGTTTTATCTACAAATGTTAGTCATGCATGCAGTCTTGCATAATATTAATGCAGTTTACGTACCGTAAATTATTTATTTATTTATTTATTTATTTTGAATATAAACCTTCTTTTTTAATTCACCAAAATAGCTAGCTACCGATGATATTCAAATTCCATGCTCCAAGCTCTCTCATGCATCATTCTAGTACAAATTTAGATATTTGCGAAATTATAAATACTTAAAAGCTACAAGATTCTTACACGACAATGACATGGTCCAAATGTGTGCCCTTATTTCATATTCCACATCCAAAGAACGATACTAATCATAATATAAGATTCTCTGAAGAATTACAGAGACACGGTCTCGGCCGGTTTGGTGTGACATTACATTTTACTAGTATATATATATATATATATATATAATTTTTTTTAAAATATTATATAAAAAAAAAATTAAAAAAAAAAGACAATCCATTTTATTGCACTTGGATTTTTGCCTTCCCCATGTGTCATGTCCATTATAAATCTGCACTGCAGCTGGTACTCCTCTTGGTATCCATTTATATGAAATGGTGGTCCTGTAAAATTTGAAAAGACAATACTCGCCTATACAATAGTGCAATTGTTAATCATTTGTATCCATTATTAATTTTTTATTTTTTTTGGTTTAGGTAACATTATTTAATAAAAAATTATAAATAAAATACGATGTATCTTACATAATACGTCTTGCCACGTAATAAGAAACATACAATAAGACAATATTATTTTATTAAAAACTTTAATTTTATCAAACATAATATGATATATTTAACGTGTCCTCTTATTTAATTTTGAAATTTTGAGTTCGGTTTAATACGTTAAGGATTTTTTAAAAAAAATTTCTTAGTGCAGCTTGTTGAAAAGATATTAGATCTTGAAATTTGTGATTGATCTCGTTCAAGAAAGTCCGTTCGTTTAGAAAGATGACCCCCTCCTTCACTTGATTTATCTGGAGAGGTAGTTGGGGTCCACAGACCATATATTTATTGACTTAAGATGCTAAAGGGATAAGATTCATAAGGCAAAATATGAACGGGACCACTGACAATTTGCCAAACAGGTCCTTCCTTGTAAAAGAGGCCTTCAAAAGCACCAGGACCACCAAGAAGCAACACCGAACTATAAATGCCCATTTGTGAGCACAGCTAACTTTCTTCTGCAACTCACCCAACTGGACCACTCACATGTTGCCAAGCATGGCCTTGTTCAGCGACCAATGTTATAGGTGTGCTTGAACACCAAAGTGGCACGGTGAGCTATAATAAATACTCTTTTTTTTTCTTTTTTTTTTTTTAATGTCACCATTTTTTTAACACTTTTTTTTTTTTTAATATTTTTCATAATACTAGAAAAAATATTATACGCAAACTCAAAATATTTTTTTTAATTTAAAATTTTAAAATTATTTTAACAAGAAAATATATAAAAAAATATTTTATTAATTTATAACCAATATTTTATATAATATTATTAAATTGCATAAAGTTCTAAATACTTATTCTTAAATTTAATTTTAATAAAGTGAGAAAAAAAATATACTCATTTTGTGGGAATAAAATAAATTGAGAAGCAAAAAAGTTAAAAGAAAAAGGTAATAATTAGAATAAAAAATAGATAAAAGACCTTTAAGTCTATTATGTTATTTATAATCAACGCTATTAATTAAATTTAAATAAATATATGTTCATTATTCAAAATTGATATTTATTATAAATCATATCTAGTTACATTCATATCTCAATACAAAAATATTAAATATATCATTTTATCTAAATTAATATTTAGTAAGAACATATTATTATTATTATTATTGTACTTATAATAATTTTTTTGATTTAAATTTTTAAAAATATTTTTTAATAAAATATATAAATAAATGAATCGCATCCACATACACTTATTCCAAATTATAAATTCAAATTTAAAGTAAATCTATTACTCTCTTCGTACCAAAAATTACGAGTAAAACGCAAAAAAATACGCAAATTAAGAAAACTAACTTTTCAAGAGAATATATATTTTTTTGATAAACTTATCCTTACAAATGTTTATAATGATAGAGAGAGAAGAAAAAAAGTTTGGATGTGACATAAAATTAGGATAATAAAATTAATTACAAATTAAATGTGACACCCCCAAATCTGGACATCCAAACCCCGACTTGGGTTGCCAATTTATTATTAAATCCATGACTTACAAATACACAAGTTATAAAAGATATAGCTGAAAATACAAATATTATACAGCTCTCTATACACATCTTATTCTTCTAGCGAATATTACGCAGCGGAAACATCTAAGCATCTAAACCTCTAGTTCATTCCCCCCAATAACCCCGCTATCAGTTATCTGCACCTGGAAGGAATATGAAGCAAAGGAGTGAG
>JAUMHB010097377.1:0-10538 GCA_032359685.1 Pittosporum tobira
AGTATCAGTTTTCATATGCTTCTTCTGTGTCCATCCAGATACTAATAATTCAAACCATGTTCATATTCATTTGACTAGTTTTGTTAGTGGACTTCTGAATACTATTATCACCCACTTGAACACTATTCGTGCTTTATCAACTCAGAAATCTTGTCCCTATTTTATGGACCAGTTGACTGACGTAATGTATGACAGCGGACATACATTCTTGAAGGTGTTTGATTTTTCTCTAAAAAATATATACATATGTTTGCAAACACGTATTTTCTTTTACAAAATTGTATAATTGAATGAAATATTTATCAGATTATGATATTAATTTTACTTAATTTCTAATTAGCAGTCTTATATTAATTTTGTGCTCATAACTTGCAGCTGTGGTCGGAAATGGATTCATAGCCAAAGGAATCACATTCGAAAACTACGCCGGACCTAGCAAACACCAAGCCGTGGCACTAAGAAGTGGTGCAGACCTCTCAGCATTTTACAGATGCAGCTTCATAGGCTATCAAGACACTCTCTACGTCCACTCCTTGCGACAATTTTATCGCGAATGTGACATTTATGGTACAGTCGACTTCATTTTTGGCAACGCGGCTGTTGTTTTCCAAAACTGCAATCTCTATGCCCGAAAACCGGATGAAAACCAAAAAAATATTTTCACAGCCCAAGGCCGAGAAGATCCGAACCAAAACACCGGCATTTCAATTTTGAACTGCAAAGTTGCTGCAGCATCGGATTTAATCCCGGTCCAGGCGACATTTAAAACATACCTTGGACGTCCGTGGAAATTATATTCGCGCACATTTTTTCTCCGGTCGAACATTGGTGATTTAATTGATCCTGCTGGATGGTTGGAGTGGGACGGTAATTTTGCATTGAGTACTCTAGATTATGGGGAGTATATGAATCGGGGGCCGGGTTCAAATACGAGTGCTAGAGTGAAGTGGCCGGGTTATCGGGTCATCACTAATGCGACAGAGGCGAGCAAATTTACTGTTGGAAATTTTATCCAGGGTGGTGATTGGCTGAATTCTACTATGATTCCATTTTTTCTTGGGTTGAGCTGAATGGACTTTTCTTGCTTGTTGTTGTCCCAATTTCTGGGTCACACCCAGGCGTAGGTAAGCTTGATTAAAGTTTATGGTAATTATTGGTTTTGTACTTTTGTAATCATGATTTGTGACCACCCAGGCCCTAAAAAGTCACGTCGGGTATCATGACATTCTGGGTGTATCACGAGTCACAAATATGGTTAGCTGTATGCCTGTATCCCTCTTAAGAGAAACAAAAAATTGACGCTGGTATTATATTTTATTTATTTTATTTATTTAAATTATTTATTTTTTTAATTCACATTATTTTTTTCACATTTTAAAATAAAAAATAAAATAAAATAAAAAGTGAAATTCACTTTCTTGTGCAAGAGAATGATGTTGAAGAAAATATTCACGAAGACACATAATTTTTTTATATTTTAGTATTTATAGTGAATTAGTTTAGTTCATATATTTTTATTTATTATTTAGACTAGTCCAATAGTTTAATTTAATAAATTTGATATTAAGTTAATATATTTTAGGAGTACATCATAGGGTGGTATTTATAGATACATACAAATTAATTCTACTGTGAGAACTTGAAAACTTAAAATGCTAATTTAAATTTTAATACTACCAAGAGTGGATTAACAACTTTTTTCAAATATTAATTTTAAAACTTATATTCCTACCTTAAATCAACATTCTAATCTTACCAATAGTCGATTAACAAGTCTGCAAATATTAATTTGGAAACTTATACTATTAACTTAAATCAAATTAATAAAAAGTTTATTACACTAAACTACTAGACTAGTCTTAATAATAAATAAAAATATATGAAATAAACTAATTTACCATAATACTAAAATATAAATAAATTTTGATTTTTATGAATATTTTATCTTGCATCATAGAACACTGTGAAATTAACAAAAATCTATGAAAGAAATTAATTTTCAATTGAATCCGACGACGTTAAGTAAATTTAACAATTTTACTTAACTTTAAAATCACAAATAATTAAGTGTCGAATTTTAAATTACAAGTGATACAATGAAAGTCGGTCAAACGACGTATAGTTGATTGAAATTTACCCTTATTATTTTAGTGTTTTATTCAAGCGGATTTTGTTGAAAAGAACACGGTAAGAAATCTTTCACCCCGCAAGCACAAATGGATTCCAAGAGAACCATGTAGTTGGTATGTACAGCTTTTTCATGTAATCATAATTATATCATTTACTAAAAATATATCATATAAATACATTATTAATGGTATACAATACTACTATATTTGCTCAAAAATAAAAAAAAAAATTATTATTTTTAATACCTTCCAAAATTTACAAGAAATTTATATTTTTGTACTACAAAGTGTCATGATATTCATAAATTATAATTTTCTTAACGTATATATATATATATATATATATATATATATATATATATATATTATATTATATAGCTTCTCTCTAATAATTTGTTTTTAAAACACTTTCATTTTATGTAAAAATTATAATCTAACATCTATTATTAAAATTTTATTTTTTAAGATATCTCTAATTTTAATTTTAATACGGATAAATTATTATTTTCTTTGGTAATTATATCTAATATCTTTAAAACACTATTATAAGATATATTGGCATGTCTAAAATTTCCTGTCAAAATGGAATATTTAACAAGACAGGCCACTTGCATGGACCAGGAAGGAGTTCAATGATATGTGGAAACTGGATGGATGGAAGCCCAGTAAAACAAACTGAATGTTACCTACCAACTAACCAATAAACTGCAAGCAAAATTATACAGTTATGTACCAAATTCCAAGCCCAATACCTCAAACAAACACTTGAATCTCAAACAACAAATCTTATTTTGTGCTATAATAAATAATTATAAAAAAAAAGTGGTTAATTTCTATTTTTCTCTCCAGTACGATAAAAATAGTAAGGGACCTTGTTATGGTGACTAAAATTTGATACAGAATTAGGATACTAAATAATTAGTTGATTTTTGGTAATACTTGAGTAGACCAATGATTATAACCAAACATAACATGCCACATCATTTAATATTTCTAATTTTTGTAACACTCTAGTATTATCCAAAAAGTAAATGTAAGTCAATCCGAATGAACTTCTTGCGGAAAACAATTGGGTCGGACATGAATGTAGCCCAACAGTTGGACTATCGTAAGCCCGTTGGCATTTGCTTGGACGGAGGCTGAAGATATACGTATTAATGGTCTGAGCTTGCCAAGCTTGATCCAAGTCCAAAAGTTTCAAATAGCATCGAGCTTGGACATTCATAAGTCCAGCTCACAGAGCCCATTATACTCGACCTATAACTTCTTTTTATAAAAAAAAAAAAAACACATATTGATCAATTTTTTTCAAATAAGTTGAAAATATTATTGTACTCGACCTATAACTTTTTTTTTTTTAAAATCAACTTAAGCTATAAGTTGTTTCAAATAGTACTTTAATATATTTTAAACACATTTTATTTTTTGGGATAAATTATAAATTAAAACTATTATTTTTCTTTTTACTTTCCCTTTTGATATCATAGACATGTTATCAAGATGTTATCCTTTCAGGCAATGTTTTTCTGTGATTTATTAAAATTGGCAGAGAAGCGAGGGAATCACACAGCGCATAGATACATGATATATTCAAGAAAAGCACATGGATAAATATCAAGAGGCAAACAACATGCTTGTGTGGCCATTACCTTCCTTACCCAAAAGCTTCAATCATTCATGTACCCAAAAGTATATTCATGTTGATCAGGGCTTCAATTTATTCCCTGCTTTTATCATACTTATGTCACGTTGTTGTTGGCTCCATGTGTGTTTTTCACTCCATTAGACAAAATAGAATACTACTTTCGCTTTGAAAATAATTACACAAATTTTTTTTTGATAATTTTTAATATGAATTTTAAGATTTTTATAAAACATATTTTTGTTGTATATGTAATGTAAGAACTCAATATTTTTGATATTTTATGAAATTTATTTATCTTAAACAGTATTGTATTGGTAGAGATAAAATAAACTATAATGATATTTTCGACAAATAAATGTTAACGTTGACTTTAGAGAATATTCGTTTCCGAAAGATGCGTCACATGGCCGACAAAGTATTGTTGGACCTCACAACAAAGTATTTGTGGACCTTATAACAGAAAATATATGAATCCCATAAGAAAGATTGTCGGGCAATTATTGAGCCGTCATAAGACTCAAAAAATCAATAATTATTGACCTCTCACTTTCTACTATACTATTATTCCGACAATAATTATAACAGTAATATGAGTAATATAAAGACTTTTTGTTAAATAATTTGCTATGATCAGTATCAATAATATTAAATATTTTTTCAGTATTAGATATAATAATTAAGCAAATAATTATAATACCAATAATATTTAGCGTATGACACTTAATATATAAAGGTAAATAAGTTATAGTATATATATCAAATAAGAAATGATTTAAAGAGTCAATATAAGAATTGTTAATTTTAATGTATTATATATCTATGAATAGTTAGATAAATTACTGGAATGAAAGTTTGGAATATGTTATATTAATATGATTTGTATTATGAGTGGTTAATTTTCGGATATATAGTTGGAAATAATATTTATCTGAGTAAGTGTAAAAATTTTGATAAATATTAAATGGTGGAAATTGCTACAAATGGAATTCATATAAAAAAAATAGTTATGTGGTAGGATTCATGTGAGTTGGAATATAAGAGACGTCTGGTGTAAAAAATTTCTCGGGAAATAATTAAATTTTTTGGTAGAAGTTTTGAAGTTTGCAAAAAGTATGAAATAAAGTTTTTATGTTTTATTATTATTTTTCAAAAAACATGAAATAAAGTTTTTGTGTTTTATTATAATTTTTCATAAAACATGAGATGAAGTTTTTGTTTTATTATTATTATTCAAAAAATATGAAATGAATTCATTTTCTTATTTTATTATTATTTTTCATAAAGCGTAAGATGAAGTTTTGGTTTTATTGTTATTATTCAAAAAGTATGAAATAAAATTTGGTGTTTTAGTATTATTTTTCATAAAGCATGAGATGAAATTTTGGTTTTATTGTTATTATTCAAAAAGCATTAAATAAAGTTTTGGTATTTTTTAATTATTATTCAAAATATATGAAATGAAGTTTTGGTGTTTATTATTATTTTTCAAAAAACACAATATGAAGTTTTGGTGTTTTATTATTATTTTCAAAAATATATTTTGGAATTGTTAGCTGAATTATATATTTATTTGGGAAAGTTTATTGGTGAAGACAGATAATTTTTTTTAGTATAAATAGATAGCTTGAGATGAAGGATTTTCACACATTGTTTCATTCTCTTGATGTTATATTGAGTGCATCATTGATACTACAAAATACTTGTGAGTATTTCGAGAGTGTTACTAAAACTATATTTGTAAGAGAATACAAGTATTAGTGCAAGAAACTTTTAGGTCACCTACTCATAAGAAGACATAACTTTATGAAATATGCGTCAAGGTAAATAATACCATACTTTTGTTTCTATTAGAAAGAATATCATTTGAATTTTACGTTATGCTATCATTTTTTATTGAACATAATATTTTGACCAGAAACGATTTATTCAATTTTGAAACTATTGAGATTTAATATTATAAATGACTTTTAACATATGTTGACAATTTGGGCATATGTTAACAATTTGATTGTTGGACAATTGTTATTACTCTTTGAGTAACAATAATTTCTAAATCAATTGATTTATATCTTATTAATATTTGGATACTTTCGTTACAGACATTGAAAATCGTGTCTTAATTATTTAAGTGATCATCAGGTTTCAGATTCATATATTGATTGTGGATGACTTAGCATGAGTGACAATGATGTATAGTTATGGTATTATTGGTATTTGTGGCAAAATTATTTAATTATGCTTGTTTTTGGCCGAAGGCAAATACGTGTAATATTGGTGGCGTTTACCTGTGTGGTAAAATTATGTATGCTGGCATGTCTATTAAAGGTATCCTGATGATGATTTTAAGATTGGATAATTTAAACATTCATAACTGCTCATTTTTTGTGCTTACATTTTCCTTGCATTTACATTAATATTATTTATATGTCTATATTCTCATTCACATTCGATTTGCTGACTTATATGGTTAAGAATAATTTTATTTGTTTCAGTTATCCTTAGTCATGATATTTTTTACTAAATTATTTGAGCTAACTCATTTGTCTCGTATTACTTTCAGGTACATATAACTAATAACAGGGTTATTGGGGGGATGAACTAGATATTCAGATAGTACAATTGCTTAGAAGTTTTCGTTGTGTATCTTCTTATAGAACAATAATTTGTAAAAAAAATGTCATGTATAATACTTTAAGTGTGATATGATGCACTTTATAATTTTAGTGTGAGACACTAAAGTCATGCGTATATTTATGTAAGTTATAATGTTATCAATAAATTGACAACTCAAATTAGAGTGTAGATATACAGATTTGGGGGTGTCACATGTAATATAATTTAAAAATAATATAAAATATAATATACAAATATATTAAAAATATATAATGTAAATATACTTTTATAATATCTTAAAATATGTGTTGAAAGTTGTTTAAAAATTTGTGAAATTTTTTCAAGACAAATTAAGTATTTCATAATATATCTAGTAAGGTAAAATTTATAACAAAATAACATCATTTCATTTTTTTTCCTCGCAAGATATCGTATGGTACAATTTTGTCTATGTTATATCATATATCACATTATATATATATATATATATATATATATTGTTATAAAATTTTTATTATTTATCAAAACATTAAATTTTGTATAATCAGCTGGAAAATTAAACATATGTTTTTCGTAGACATTGCAGGACCCTTATCATTGTAAGTGATTTTTTTTAACGGATGGTGCACTGGTACCACTTAAGGCTTATAAGCATCGACAGATAATAATTAAGTTTTGACTCTTATATGATCAAATTAATTAATTAAATGTTAATAGGCAATAAACACCTTAATAAAAGGTAGGAGAATGAGCAAGAGACCATATAATAAAAGGTGACAGGGTCCATAATAACATGTAATATGATCCCATATAAATGGAACTTATTGACAATGATCCCTTTAAATAACTAATTTAGTTTCGGGACTCTTTTAGCATGGCTCGTAATTTTCTCTTCCAACACACTGTTTGTGAGTTCAAACATAGACAAAAAAGAGACTTTTACGTTGCTTGTAAGTTTTTTTCGACCTAAAAAATAAAAGAAAAAGCAAGAAAATTTGGTCACTTTTCTGGATAAATTTTATTGGAAAAATTGATAAAGATTTTCTAATAAAATAAAAACTTCTTAAGTTACTTCTTATAATTCTCATATTTCTATTAATTTATTGAGTTTTATCTTACAAATTCATAAACACAAAAAAATAAAATTTATAATTTTTTTATTCTATTATATTCTATCATTTTTTTTCTATTATTTTCTTTACACAAAAACTCGTGGCTTGGAAATGAAAAAAAAAAAATAAAAAAATACTCCATACACTATGAAGTTGGAAGAATTAGAATTTTGAGATTTTAAATTCTATCATTTTGACAACAGCCACCATTAAGCCCCTTGGCTTGGAAAAGTTGATGATAATAGTGCTGGAGTGGAAGAAGCCATTATTGAAATAACATATTTATAGCAGCATATGATAACTATATTTTAAATTTCAACGTGTATGTTTTATTGTATAATATTATTTATTTATTTACGATAAGCATATATGTTTTATAAAATCATAATTGACTACTCTCTACATTCCTAAATAATTGTCTTTTAGAGATAAAAAAATATTTTAATTTAATTGTCATTCTCACGTTTCAAGATAAAAATCATTATTTTTTTAATTTTATTCTCTTTTGTTTTTCTAATAATTTTTGCTCAAATAAGTATTTTTCTTTATTCTCTTTCCTTATATTTTCAAGTATTATATTCAAACCAATAAAATAATAATTGATTTTCTTAACAATAATGTCATGCACACTAATAGATACGCTAACAAATTATAAACAAATTGACGTGTCAAATTATAATTGGTTATAATGACAGATCCACTGAATGTATAATTAGACATTCACTGATTATAATTTGATATGTCAATTTATACACATTTTATTTGTATATCTATTAATATTTATTGTATTACTCTTTTCTTAATACATGTGCATATATTTAAAACGATAATTATTGAAAAATAGAGGGAGTATATTTTATGGCGTAAATGTTATTTATGAGCAAAATGTTATTCAGGAGACAAATTTGTGGTCCCGAAGCCTCTCATAAACCCTAATTTCTTAGTGGTTTTCAACTCAAATCACCACTCCCAATACGCTTAAAGTAAATAAAGCACCCATCTGCTTAATTCTTACATTCACATAGATTTAGATTTGATCGAGTACTCCTGTTAGCAATGAAAAGACAAGATTGCCAGTACTCTGAGCATCAAAATGTGTACCGTAGATTGCCACACGGAATGGCATTGATGCTATCAAAGCACTTATTTAACGCGAGTCCTCCCTAACTTTTGACCAAAAACAAGTTACTACTTGCATTATGACCAAATATACCCTTAGCAAAAAAAAAATATTGTTACAATTTATCAGAAATATATATTTTTTTTAAAAATTGATACAATATAATATATCATGTGGGATATATTATAATATAAAATAAAATACAAAACGACACTATTTTACAAAAATGAACACAAATATATAAAACAATTTTATTTTGTTAAAAATGTTGATCTTATATGATATATTGTAGTGTACTAGTGTGATCTCTTTTATATTTAATATTCTTTTTACATATGATGAATTTGATGGATGGCACATTTAGAAAAATATTTTTTTCTTCAAATTTTAAAATTATTCTGAATAAAAATCAAATAAAACTCTTATTATCGGACAAGTGAACATAAAACATGGAAAATGGATATGAATCTCGGATTGGATTTGTGAAATGGGTTATTAGATGATGGGTTTTCCTTGGTATTATATTGAAGTGAGCCAGAACTTTGTTGACCTATTAGTCCTATTATCGAATTTGAGTCGTAGTTCTTGAATCAAGGTTTTGTTCCATATGCATAAGCATATGGGCTCCTTTTTGACCATCTTCAGTGAACTCGAGATTCAAGAATCGACTCCATTCCTGAATACATGTAGTTTAGTTCCATTGCAACTGCATGTGTAACTGATTTCTGTACTTCTTTTTAGTCAATACAATTGAAACATGTGCTAATCTACACTAAATAAACTAAAGATTAAAATGCCTAATGAAATCCTAGGTACGTAAATATAGATATGCAGTCAAATTCAATAACAAAACATATTTATATTGTGCTTCGCCCATTTGTATATTATATTCGGGATAGATGTAAATTTTTTGCTAATTCAAGTCACCAAACACAAAAATTTGAGACAAAACTAAACAGATTTTACACGTACAATGATATTTTAATTTCTTTGTTCTGTATATTTATCTGGTAGCAAACAGAAAGTACTATTGAATTCAGCATTGCCAAAGAAGCCAAACTGCAGGTAATGTGTAAAGTTTAACTCGTTCCTTGGATTCCGATCTAAAAAGATTAAAGCTACTAATTCGCATGTCCCTTAAAAATCTAGCATTGTAAATAATTCATTTGAGTATATCTCAATTATTAGACGCTAGATTTTTGATGATATGAAACACTATTCTTCAATCAAAAAAGTCTTAAAGTTCAGAACTAAGTCGTACGAAATTCCAATCACTTTTTGATGATTAAATCTATGTACACTATTACGGATCGGGAGTAGCTAGTGAAATGCACACCCCTTTGGATCCATAAGTCCGATCAAGGTTCGACCTTCATCCTCTTTCCGCACAATTTTGAATGTTAAATAGCATGAATTCATTAGAATTTAAAATTTATATATATATATTGTTTTCGTAACTAATATTATATTTTAAATTGTTTAAGTTTTAAAATCAATTTTCTAAAGTAAATAATATTATATATTTTGAAACATATTGATTAATATGGAGTATTTCATATGGAATATATGTATCTAATATCCTTGACATTTACATTTCTTCCTCGTCAAAAGATTAAACAATTCTCTTTAAAGAGAATAACAAAAAAAATAAATAAAAAAATAAATACAATATTATGTATCTTGCATAATTAACATTTTTGGCAAAATAATATAATTAATTTTATTACATATTTTTAATAAAATAATATAATTTTGTCTTAAAATACTGATTATATAGTATTTCAAGATACAATGTAATGTAATTATTGTTCTTACATACATAAATGTCAAACGTCATGATCATATGTGTAAGAACCCAATATTTTAACTTTATAAATATGATGTTTTGAGGTACTAAATAAAATTATTGGTGTTCGACA
>JAUMHB010097399.1:0-10535 GCA_032359685.1 Pittosporum tobira
GTAAGAAATTTGAATTTCAAATTCGTCGACTTGCTTCTCTTTTCGCGAGCCAAAAAATAAAATAATAAAATAATGTGTCAAAAAGTCAAAATCTAAAAAACGCAATATTACACTATATCCTTACGTTTTGGCACGCTGCGATCGCAACGGCACTGTCCATTTTTCCATACGACGCTCTGGCCGAAAAAGTCAACTGTGGGCCCGGTCGGGTCAAAAAGTCAATGGCGACTCGGGTCACTGTTTTTCCGTGCTGATTCCAGATCTTCAATTGGATTATGATTCTGAGCATTATATAACTCTTAGGTCCAAACTGACCAAGATGCCCTCGGGCACAATAAACGTCAAAATGACCAAAATGCCCTTGGCATTAATTTACTATTTAAATTCCATTCTTCGAACGTAGCCGTGTAGAAAAATAATTCAACTGGAAAATACTAATAGGAAGATTTTTATTTATTAAATCGTTCGAAATTTTGGGTTCTCACAGATGCTATAACTGGAAATAGAGTAGCTATCTAAAATTGAGAAATTCTACTGTCACAACAGATAAATTCTATAACTTGTATGGTAAATCAATTGGTCTTAATTATAATGGGTAAGTGAAATCGAAATCTTAGTACTATTTTCTCTTATTGATTAATTTAGTTTTGCTTAATTGTTACTATTAGTTTACAAATCAAATTTTATTTATTTGTTAGATAAGAAAAATAAATTCTAAATTGGTACGTAGTTGTTAAAATTAGTCCTCGTGAGATCGATATTTTTATACTATAACTGGATTAGTACGCACTTGCACTATTCACCAACCAAGTTTTTGGCATCATTGCCAGGGACTAAATTTATTTCAATTATTATCATAATTAGAAATTCTTTTCTTAGTCTAATTTTTATTTTTACTTGATTGCTCAGGTCTAAGTTCAGTGTATGTTTCGAAAAAGTCAAGGCAGAGACTTAGCAGATTTTGATCCAGATCCCAAAAGAACTCTACAAATGTGATTGAGGGAGAAAAATATTGTTCAAAGGAATCTAAATTCAACCTTTGATTCTGCAGAGACGACTGAAGAACAACAAGAACATATAATGCAAGGAGGCGAAGACAAGATCATTTTGCCAAATAAGAAGATGGGCAAGTTTGCCATGCTCTCATTTCAGGATTGCTCATCAAGCATAACAAGGCCTTCAATACAAACAAATACTTTTGAACTCAAACCAGGACTGATCCACATGCTTTAAAATGCAAGGCAATTTCATGGGCTACCGAACGAAGATCCCAATCTCCATATACAGAACTTCTTCGAAATCAGTGACACAATCAAATTCAATAGAGTCTCTTATGATGTAATCAGGCTCAGGTTATTTCCATTCTCATTACGAGATAAGGCTAAATCATGGTTGACTTCACTACCTGCAGGTTCTATCACTACTTGGGATGATATGGCCCAGAATTTTTTTAAGCTGATATTTCCCTTCTTCCAAGTCAGCCAAGATGCGGAATGATATTACCACCTTCATACAACTAGATGGTGAAACATTATATGAAGCGTGGGAGAGATTCAAAGAATTGATCAGAAAATATTCACATCATGGTTTGTCAGTTTGGATGCAAGTACAAATATTCTATAATGGGATACATCCAACCTTGTGAAGTACGATGGACATTGCGGCTGGTAGGAGTATTAACCACAAATCACCTAAAGAGGCCTTCTCTTTGATGGAGGAGATGGCTGCCAATAGTTATCAATGGACATCCGAGAGATTCTTACCAAAGAAGGCAACTGGAGTACATGAGGTGGAAACCGTCGCGACACTAAATGTGAAGATAGATGCACTTACCAAGATAATAAACTCCTAAACAAATAATGTTTCAAAGATCTAGGGAATTTCATGCGATTTTTTTGGTGGAGTTCATGTGAGTAATGACTGCCAAGTTGGTAACACTTTTGCTACCGACAATGCTAACTATGTTTCAAATTTTGGCAGATCACAAAATAATCCTTATTTAAACACTTACAATTCGAGGTGAAGAAACCATCCTAATCTATAGTGGGGCAGACAAAATCAGGCTACAAGACCACCTCCTCCACAAAATATGGAGAAACCCCATGCGCATTTAGAGGACTTGATTAGAAAGTTGGACCAAACAGTTGATGAAGGCTTGAAGAACACTAATGTGAGAATCTAGCACATAGAGGTCACCATTAAAAATTTTAAAAAGTAGGTGGGCCAACTAGTGCAACAATTAACGATGAGACCTCATGGTTCTTTACCACACAACACCGAGAAAAATCCGATGGATCAAGCGAAAACCATAACGTTAAGAAGTGGTAAAGAATTGAATGAGGCAGAAAAGAAGACTATAGAAGAACCATAAGAGAAAAATGAGGAAGAACAAGAGCAAGCACATGTACAGTCTTCATCTTCTGTGAAAGAAAATAAGGAGTCAACTCTGAATCCTTATACTCCTCCAATTTCATATTCGGGGTGACTCGTCAAGAAGAATCAAAATTCAGCCTAGTTTTCTAAATTCATATAAGCATTCAAGAAACTTCATATCAACCTTCCCTTGGTTAACCTCCTCACTCAGATCCCAAATTATGCAAAGTTCCTTAAAGATATTCTTTCAAATAAAAGGAAACTAGATGACGGTGTGACCGTGAAGCTGAATGAATAATATTTTATTCTCTTGTAGAATAAGCTACCACCGAAACTGAAGGATCCAGGGAGCTTTACTATTCCCTGCCAAATAGGCGATGTGCAGTTAGTAATGCATTAGGCGATTTAGGCACAAGTATTAATCTAATGCCATATCCAGTCTACATGAGGCTTGGGGTCAGAGAGATGAAGGACACTATAGTATCCCTTCAATTAGTAGACAAATCAATCAAATATCCTAGGGGTATTGTGGAGAACGTGTTGATGAAGGTAAATAAATTTATTTTTCTAGCTGACTTTGTGGTGCTTCAAAAGGAAGAAGACACCTATGTGTCGATTATCTTGGGGAGACCTGTCCTAGCAATAGGAGGGGCTTTGATAGATGTAAGAGAATAAGAAATGGTACTACGACTAGGAGAAGACAAAGTCAAGTTCAATGTCCTAAAAATAATGAAGTGCCCCAGTGAGAGAAACGATGTATGGATGATTGACACTATAGTTTGGGAAGTGGAACATATCTTTATTCTAACCAGTACAGGGGATCCACTTTTTAACTCTCTAGTATAGGAAATTGAAGAAGGATTTAGGTGTAACAAGAAAGAAGAAGCTCTTCAATAGTTACATGCAATTAAACCCTGACTGAGGTCCCTGGAACCGAAATTTAGTGAACTAACCACAGGAGATTCCAAGCCACAACCATTAATTGAGGAACCACACACCATGGAAATGAAGAGTTTACCTCCTCATTTGAAATGTGCTTCCCTATAGGGTACTAAGTTGCTTGTTACTATTTCTTCTTCGTTGACAGGTGAGATAGATGACAAGTTGTTGAGGGTTTTGAAGGATCATAAATGAACCATTGGATGGACTATAGCCGACATCAAAGAAATTAGTCCTTCAGTTTGCATGTATAAAATTTTAATGGAAGAAAAATACAAATCGGTAATCCAACCACAAAGAAGACTCAACCCGAAGATGCAAGAAGTTGTAAAGGAAGAGGTGATCAAGCTACTTGATGCAGGGATCATTTACCCAATTTCTAATAGTTCATGGGTAAGCCCAGTACTGTAGTACCCAAGAAAGGAGGTATGATGGTCATCCACAATGAAAAGAATGAATTGATTCCTACCAGAACCGTCACCGGGAAGAGAGTATGTATAGCTTATCATAAATTAAATGACGCTACTCGGAAAGACCATTTTCCTTTACTTATCATAGACTAAATGCTTGAAAGACTTGCAGGATACACAAATTATTGCTTTTTGGATGGGTATTCTAGATATTTCCAACTTCCAATTGCTCTGAAAGATCAAGAAAAGACCACCTTCACATGCCCATATAGAACATTTGCATACAGAAGGATGCCCATTGGCCTCTGCATTGCACCAACTACATTCCAGAGATGCGTAGTAGCCATATTTTCAGAGATGATGGAGAGTTGTATTTCAATCTTTATGGATGACTTCTCCGTGTTTGGCTCCATTTCTGACAAATGCTTACATAATCTGGAACTAGTTTTGTAGAGGTGTGATCAGTACTTATTGTATCTATATTTTCTTGCGATTATTCTCTTAATTTACTATGAAAATGCATGGATTGGGCTTACATATCCTTGTTTCGGCTAATGTATCATCAATCCAAGGGATTAGATTGTGTCTATGGTTATTGGGCTTATATTTCAGAGAATTGTGCTTGAAAAGGCCTATTTCGGAGAAAAATATCATGTTTAACCTAATCCCAGATGGACAAGGATTGCCAGAACCGAAGTAGGAAGCAAAAACCAACATCCAGGGGACCCTACGGCCAAGATTATGGCCTTAAGCTTGACCGTAATGTGGCTTTACGACCATATGGTGGCTTATAAGGTGGCTCGTGAGGTTTTACGCGATTTCTGTTGACTTTTATAAAAAGTTTTAACGAACGCGATTTTGGGCTTTTCCATAGAGTTGGACATTGACTGAAAGATAACAAACCTAATTTGAGTTGACTTATGATTAGTTCCAAGATTGAAAGCTATAATTACCCCCTTCTAGCTCATATTTACAGATCTTATATCGACGGATCGTAGAACACAAAGAAAAGGAGCTCAATGAGGTAGAAACTGGAAGGTTGTCCACGACATATTCCCGCCAACTTCTCAATGGGTTTTTTTTTATCTTTTTATTTGTTTTTTGTAATTTATTTATGTTCTACACACTCTTGTACTAAGACTAGATGGATCTTGCCCATGAGTAATTAAAGTTATCGTTTTAATCATGCTTGTTATGGATCTGTTTGTTATGAGGTATGTCTTATGAGTAATGCTTCTAAATACTTAGCTACTATTTAGATTATCTCTTGTCATATAATTGAAACAACGAGAGGAGAAGATTAATGAGTGCAAACTAAATTAATGAGTGCAAATTGAGGCATAACCATAGGTTAAACTTTGGTAGAGATAGTTCAACGTGACTTGTGCGGTTTCGGTAGTAATTATACTTAGGTTAATGAATCCGAGAATTTTCAAAGAACTTAATGCTTTTCAAATTATTTAAACCTTGCATGGAGACTATGGGACTGGTAAGTTGAATTAGGGATGTTACACCTAGAGGTATGATATCTATCTAAAATTGAAAAATTCTACTATCATAACAGATAAATTCTATAACTTGCATGGTAAATTGATTGACTTAAATTATGAATGGTTAAGTGAAATCGAAACCTTAGTACTATTTTCTCTATAGATTAAACCTTAGTTTACTTTTGTTCAGTAATTAGTTATTTAGCTATTCTTAGTTTAAAAAATCAAATCTTTAATTATTTGTTATATAAGAAAAATGAATTCTTAGTTGGTACATAGTTGTGATAATTAGTCCTCATGGGATCGATATTTTTTATGCTATAACTTGACTGGTGTACACTTGCACTTTTCATCGACCAAGTTTTTGGCGTCGTTGTCAGGGAGTAATTACATTGCAATTATTATCAGAATTAAAAATTCTTTTCTTAGTCTAATTTTTGTTTTTATTTTATTTTATTACTTTGTTTAATTGTGTAGACTTGATTGCTTAGGTTTAGGTTTAGTGCATGCTACAAAGGAGTCAAGGCAAAGACTTAGAAGACTTTGATACGGATCTCAAAAAAACTCTACAAAGGTGATTGAGGGAGAAGAATATGGTTCAAATGAATCTAAATTCAACCTTTGATTATGCAGAGACTACCGAAGAACCACAAGAATACACAATGCCAGGAGACGAAGAAGAGATAGTGTTGCCAAAGAAGACGATGGACGAGTTTGCTATGCCCGTATTCCAAGATTGCTCTTCAAGTATAACAAGGCCTGCAATCATAACAAATACGTTTGAACTCAAATTAGGACTGATCCACATGCATCAGAATGTAGGGCAATTTCATGGGTTTTCGAATGAAGATCCAAATCTCCATATAGATAATTTTCTTGAAATCTATGACACGATCAAATTCAATGGAGTCTCTCATGATGCAATCGGGCTCAGTTTATTTCCATTCTCATTAGGGGATAAGGCTAAATCATGGTTAATTTCACTACTTGCAGGTTATATCACTATTTGGGAGGAGATGGCCCATAAATTTTTAAGCCTATATTTCCCTCTTTCCAAGTCAGCAAAGATGCAGAATGACATTTCCACCTTCATACAACTAGATGGCGAATCATTATATGAAGCATGGGAGAGATTTAAAGAATTGATCAGAAAATGTCTACATCATGGTTTATCGGTCTAGATGCAAGTACAAACATTCTATAATGGGATACATCCAACCTTGCGAAGTACGATAGACTCTGTGGCTGGTGGGAGTATTAACCACAAATCACCTGAAGAGACCTTTGCTTTAATGGAAGAAATGGTTGCCAATAGTTATCAATGGCCATCCGAGAGATTCCTACCGAAGAAGGCAGTTGGAGTGAATGAATTAGAAACCATTGCAACACTAAATGCAAAGATAACTGCGCTTACAAGGATGATAAACTACCAAACAAATAATGTTTCAAAGATCCAGGGAGTTTAATGCAACTTTTGTGGTGGAGATCATGCGAGCAATGACTGCCAAGTTGGTAACACTTTTGTTACTGAAAAAATTAACTATGTTTCAAATTTTGGCAAATCATAGAATAATCCCTACTCCAACACATAAAATCTGGGGTGGGGAAACAATCCTAATATACAATGAGGCAGACAGAATCAAGCTACAAGACCACTTCCTCCACAAAATATAGAGAAACCCATTCGCATTTGGAGGACATGATGGCTAAGTTGGCCCAAATAGTTGATAAAAGCTTGAAGAACATTAATGTGCGGATCCAGCATATAGAGGTTGCCGTTAGAAACATTGAAAAGTGGGTGGGCCAACTAGTGCAATAATTGACAATAAGGCCTCTTGGTTCTTTACCAAGCAACACCGAGAAAAATTTGATGGATCAAGCAAAAGCCATCATGCTAAGAAGTAGTAAATAATTGAATGAGGTAGAAAATAAGACTGAAGAAGAACCAGAAGAGAAAAATGGGGAAGAACAAGAGCAGATACACGTTCAATCCTCATCTTCTAAGAAAGAAAAGAAGGAGTCAACCCCGATTCCTTATACTCCTCCAACTCCATATCCGGGGCGACTTGTAAAGAAAAATCAAAATTCAGCCCAATTTTCCAAATTCATAGAAGCATTCAAGAAACTTCATATCAATCTTCCCTTGGTTGACCTCCTCACTCGGATGGCGAATTATGCGAAGTTCTTGAAAGATATTCTTTCTAATAAAAGGAAACTGTATGACAGTGTAACCATGAAGCTGAACGAAGAATATTCTACTATCTTGCAGAGAAACTAATGCCAAAACTAAAGAATCTAGGGAGCTTTACCATTCTGTGCCAAATAGGCAATGTGCAATTTGGTAAGGCATTATGCGATTTGGGCACAAGTATTAATCTAATGCCGTATCCGGTCTACATGAGGCTTGGGGTCGGAGAGGTCAAGGGTACTACAGTATCCCTTCAAGTAGCAGACAGATCAATCAAATATCCTAGGTGCATTGTGGAGAACATGCTGGTAAAGGTAAACAAATTTATTTTTTCAACTGACTTTGTGGTGCTTGAGATAGAAGAAGACGTCGATGTGCCAATTATCTTGGGAAAACCTTTCTTAGCAATAGGAGGGGCTTTGATAGATGTACGAGAAGAAGAATTGGTACTATGACTAGGAGAAGATAAAGTCAAGTTCAATGTCCTAAAAATAATGAAGTGCCCCAGTGAGAAAAATGATGTATGGATGATTGACGCTATAGTTCGGGAATTGGAACATATCTTTAATCTAACCAGTCAAGGGATCTACTTTTGAACTCTATAGTGCAGAAAATTGAAGAAGAATTTGGTTGCAACGAAGAAGAAGAATCTCTTCAACACTTACACACAATTAAACCTTGGTCGAGATCCCTAGAACCAAAATATACTGAACTAACGACAGGGGATTCTAAGCCACGACCATCAATTGAGGAACCACACACCATGGAATTGAAGAGTCTACCTCCTCATTTGAAGTATGCTTTTCTAGAGGTTACTAAATTGCCTGTTATTATTTCTTCTGTGTTGACAGTTAAAATGGAAGACAAATTGTTGAGGGTTTTGAGGGATCACAAACAAGCCATTGGATGGACTATAGCCGACATTAAAGGAATTAGTCCTTTGGTTTATATGCATAAAATTTTAATATAAAAAATTACAAACTGGTCATTCAACTGCAAATAATACTCAACCTGAATATGCAAGAATTGGTAAAAGAAGAGGTGATCAAATTACTTGATGCAAAGATCATTTACCCAATCTCTGATAGTTTATGGATAAGCCCAATACATGTAGTTCCCAAGAAAGAAGGTATGATGGTAATCCACAATGAGAATAATGAATTGATTACTACCAGAACCGTTACTGGGTGGAGAGTATGTATTGACTACCGAAAATTGAATGACACTACTCGGAAGGACCATTTTCCCTTACCTTTCATAGACCAAATGCTTGAAAGACTTAAGGGATACGCATATTACTGCTTTTTGGATGGGTTTTCTGGATACTTCCAACTTTCGATTGCTCCAGAAGATCAAGAAAAGACCACATTCATATGCCCATATGGAACATTTGCATTTAGAAGGATGTCTTTTGGCCTCTGCAATGCACCTGCTACATTCCAAAGATGCATGATAGCCATATTTTCAGAGATGATAGAGAGTTGTATTGAAATCTTTATGGATGACTTCTTTATGTTTGGCTCTAGTTTAGATAAGTGCTTACATAATCTGAAACTAGTTTTGCAAAGATGTGA
Organism: Pittosporum tobira; assembly: GCA_032359685.1. Classification (NCBI taxonomy): domain Eukaryota; kingdom Viridiplantae; phylum Streptophyta; class Magnoliopsida; order Apiales; family Pittosporaceae; genus Pittosporum; species Pittosporum tobira. The sequence continues at coordinate 8,975 of JAUMHB010097399.1, forward strand.
ATAGACAAACCTAGTACTGAATTGGGAGAAGTAAAATTTCATGGTATAAGAAGGCATTGTACTGGGGCACAAGATCTCAGAAAAGGGAATATAAATTGATCGGGCAAAGATTGAAGTGATTTCTGAATTACCTCCGCCAACTTTTGTGAAACTACTTCGAGGATTTCTAGGACATATAGAATTTTATAGAAGATTCATTACGGACTTTTCGAAAACAGCTAAGCCTCTATGCAAATTGTTAGAAAAGGACGCTAAATTTGATTTTTCTGATGAATGTTTGAAAGCGTTCCTCACCCTAAAGGTGAAACTAGTTTCGGCTCCAATTATAACAACTCTAGATTGGACATTGCCGTTTGAGCTAATGTGTGATGCTAGCGATACCTTGATAGGTGTTGTGTTGGGGCAAAGGAAGGATAAGGTCTTTCGAGCCATTTACTATGCAAGCAAAACGTTGCCAGGAGCTCAACTGAATTATGCCACTACGGAGAAAGAACTTTTAGTTGTTATATTTTTTTTTGATAAATTTCGCTCTTATCTTATTGGTTTAAAGGTTATTGTCTTCACAGATCATGCAGCTCTTAAGTATCTACTCCAAAAGAAGGACGCGAAACCTAGGCTAATTCGATAGTGGCCAATCATTTGAACAGACTTCCAAACTGTAAGAACCCAATATTTTCAACATGTTATGAAATTTATTTATCTTTAACAGTATGTTATTTTGGGGATAAAATAAATTGTAGGGTGCTAAATACAAATATTGGTTTCCGACAAAAAGAATGTCAACGTTAAAGTTATGGAATATTTGTTCCCGTACTATGCGCCTCAAAGGATTTGTGGACCCCGCAACAGAATACATGAGGACCCCACAATAGAATACGTGTGGACTGCACAACGAAAAATGTGTAGACCCCACTAATATTCGTCGGACGACTTTTGAGATGCTGTAAAACTCAATGGTCAATAATTATTGGCCTGTCACTTTCTACTATATTATTACTATGACAAAGATTGCAACAGTATTATAAATAATTTTCTATGATCAGTGTTAGTAATTTTAAATATCTATAGCAGTGTTGGAATCAATTATCTAATATACTAATATTATTTTACAGTATGATATATCTGGATATATGAAAATAATTGTGATATAACATAGCTGTCAGATAAGAAATATTTGCAGGAGTCAGTGGATGAATTATTCAATTTACTGTATAGGATGCTTATGAAGTTCTTGAATAATTATTAGTAGAAAAGATATTATACTAGTAAGGTATGACTTTAATTAGTAACTGACTGATAAGCATAATGATGGACGGTTGGAAGTAATATTTATTTGAGTAAGTGTAAAATTTTTGATATGATTGAGTGGTGGAAATTGATACAAATAAAATAGCTATGTGATTTGATTAACGAGGGTTGGAGTATAAGAGACGCTTGGTATAGAAAGATTCCCGGGTGAGGATAGAAATTGTCGGATGAAGATCTTGGTCTTATTATTATTTTTCAAAAGTATGAAATTAAGTTTTGGTATTTTATAATTATTTTTCAAAAAGCATAAGAT
>JAUMHB010097421.1:0-10533 GCA_032359685.1 Pittosporum tobira
GTCGAACACCAATAATTTTATTTAGTACCTCAAAACATCATATTTATAAAGTTAAAATATTGGGTTCTTACATGAATTCAATTGAAATGTCAGACCTGTGTCTCACCTTCTTTTGGAGCATGAAAATGCATAGATTTCTAGGAGATTGGCTTCAAATTATTAAGGACTCCCTTTTTCTAAAAATAAAAAAATAAAAAAAAAAAATTATTAAATACTATTTAGTCACAACGTTCAAAAATTATTAAATTGTAATTTACGACTTAAATATCTTCAATTTCTAACTTAAGTGATATGAAAAGAACTTGGTTCAATATCAGAGAATATGAACCCAAAGGTGTACTAACTTGATTGGCTCTTATAAAAGACTCCACCGAGATTGATGATTTAGGGCCACAAATTTTTGCTTGTGAGGCTCAAATAAAGTACGTGTGCGCTTTTGAAATTTAGATATTTTGCTCTATTCTATAATTTATGTATTATTTTAAAATTTTATTAAATATAAAATAAAATAAATAAATATAGATAATTATTAGATTATAATGGAACATACGATAGAATAAAGGATAAAACTAAAAATTTGAATTCGTATTTTTGAAATTGGTAAACGATAGGCAATCACTACATAAAGTAAAATTTGCAGGTAAAATTTTATTGTGCAATTTAATTTTATTTAGAGAAATTATATTTGACACTTCAAATTTTTTGGATAACACTTCATCTTTAGACAAAATTTGTCTAATTTTAATCTCAGTGAGATGTAACTATCAAAGAAAGTATATTTTAATATACACACACACGCTCTTACTCACCACAAGTGACACAAGCTAGAGCTTTAATGGATAAACCTATTCCACACCTTGCTTCCTACTTCACCGCCTTCATTATCCTCATTTCATATGTCACAACTACGGCCACCGGAGAAAGTTATGACTATGTAAAATCTGTTAATCGGAGAATTCTCTGGCTTGGGAAACAAAAGGTGAGCCTCATTCGCTTCTATTGGCAAGACATCCTTAGTGGTCACAATCCCACGGCCGTGCCCATACTGCATCCTCTTAACAATTCGGCTACAGTTTTTGGTATGGTGACGGTGATTGATGATCCATTAACCTTAGGACGAAAACTAAGCTTGAAATTAATTGGAAGGACTCAAGGATTTTATGGATCAGCTTCACAACAAGATGTGAGTTTATCAATGAATATGAATTTTGTTTTTAGTGAAGGTAAGTATAAGGGAAGCACAATCACCGTGCTAGGGAGGAACTCGGCTTTACAGAAAGTGAGGGAGATGCCGGTGATCGGAGGAAGTGGGCTTTTCCGATTTGCTCGGGGTTATGTTCAGGCAAGAACTTACAGGTTTGATCTAAAGTCCGGTGATGCTACTGTGGAGTATAATGTTTATGTCATGCATTATTGAAAATGTTGCAAGCATGAGTATTTGAAATAATGACTTCAGAATATTGCTCAATAAGACCTCGAATGAAACCATAACATGCATTGTAAATGTTACAAGTTGAATATTGCTAAGTTCCAATCATATATAAATAACCCTCAAACATCGACTTACAAAAACCCATTTAAACGAGTCCGAAACGTTAAAAATTGACGGTGTTTATCGCAATTTATTGCCATGGACTGTGTTCAAAAGTCTGTTTTCAAGCCGCCCATCAAATTTGAGTCCATTATAAGTCAGAAAATTTTGATAACCGAATTTCCAATTTTGCATCATTATTAGTCAAATTTTAAAAATATTAAATTTCAAATTAGAATGAATTCATCAAATTATAATTATCAATTATTCTATTTATAGGTCGTTTTAGATAACAAATGAGAAATTTAGCCTACAATGTTGAACTCCTCTATTACAGATATATTTCGCTAAATTTTCTAAAAAGGAAGGTTCTAATCATGTGGCCTAATGATTCGGAGGGTTATACTATGTAAGCAAAATGACACTGCTATATTCAAAATGTAGTTTACAACATCTAATTATGTTATTTATCAATTATTTAGAAGATCTTGTTAAGTTAAGTAAATACTCAATTTTAATAAATCTCTTATTTATTTCTCTTTTTCCATTTAAGAATTAGTGTTATTATTATTTTCTTTGGAGTTACTAAAGTAGATGACTGATTTTATTATTTAGAAAATTCTCGGTTATGACATTTATGATTTATGAACACTCCTATTTCCTACACTAAATTTACTTCCACCAACTTGGGCTATATTTAGCAAATACTTGAAATATTATCTTTTCGGCTACATGATTATCCATTCAATTTTCCTCTCTTACAGGTTTTGATCTTGTTGAGTCATCACTTCATCGCCAACCTCCGGATTGATACATCATCCACTTGTTCTTGATGTTGTTGTACAAATTCTAGTGGCGTGTGAATCTGTTATACAAGTTTTTCAACTTGATTAGGTTCCTTGTAAAGTCTATAGTTATTAACGTTAATAATAATCATTTACAAACTTGTACTTTCCATGCTCCTTTTTAGTTTCCTTTCAAGTATGTACATATGGTAGGTACGATAGGGTCCCAAATCGGATTCCACATGATTTGTCAAATGGTGTAATATTAAATAATTAATTGTAATTAATATGGTCAATCAATATCAATTAATAAATTAATGATACATTATTTGAGATTAAATTTAGGACATTTACCACTAGCTATTATATTGATGAAGATATATATGACATTAATGCTTTGTCTAATTTATCATACAAAATTTCAATAATATTCTTTCAAAATTTAATGGAAAAGATGAGATTAAAAAAAAAAAAAAAACTAAATATTAAAATAAAATAAAAATGCATTTAATGTTCAATAATAAAATGATCTGAGACAAGAAAGCTACAAAATGCTCTTTGTAATCTACAAAAGATTAAAGATTAAAAAAAATAAAAATTGCATTTAATATTCAGTATTAAAAGCTACAAAATGTTCAGTATTTATTAAGTTTCTTCGTAATCTACAAAAATGACAAATAAAAGAAAACAACAATTTTGCTCTAAAAAGACAATTAGAGATCGAGAAACAGATGGAGGCAATAAACCAGCTTGAAAGAATTTAGCTGGTAAATTTTTTTTTTTCTGCTACAAACGCATCCATGCATGGCTTTGAGTCACTGGAACAAGCAAATTAAGAAAAGATAAAAACTAAAACATTGGAATTATTTGTGCCCTCCATTACATACTTATATAACACCATTTTATAAATTAAGAAGCTAACTACTTCTAGTTCTTAATTTTTCTCTCTTCTGTTTTTCCCCGTATCGTAGTCCTTTAGCCACGTGGGATCCTTGACCAATCTTGTTGACCTTCTCAAACTCTGGCCTTCCTTCTTTTCTCCCATCTCTTCATTTTGTTGAGACGATCCTGCTTCATCTTGGGTCGGGTTAGGGTTAGGCAGAGTCTCATTCTCGTTGCGTAGAAGTGCTTCGACTAACTCGAGATAGCAGTTGGCCTCGATGAAACTCCAACCATCATGTCCATATACCTCAACAAAAGAAAAAAAGAAGAAAAATAAATAACTGACATTTTCATAATTACCCAAATGAATAACCAAAAAAAAAAAAAACCATAAATATCCATATATATGTATACCTTTAGGAGCTTATTGAGTTCTTTTCGAATTAGATCATCAGAGAACCCAAGAGCGCGCATAGCATCAAAAGCAGCATCTCTTCTCCTATTACCAACCTATAAAATTTATCCACAAGTATATGATTTAATTATAAATGATAAATGAATGTATAAGAAATGATAAGATATTTCTATAATGAAGGGATTAGATACCGTTTCGCGTCTTATTGGAGGCATGGTTCACTTGCAAAGATGATCAGGAGAAAAAACAAAGAACGGAGGAAAGAAAAGAGACTTTGATAATACAGGTCTGCACCTGGAGAGTTGATATACAAAGAGGGTTTTATAGAAGATTTAGAAGAACTTTTCTGTTTTTTCTATTAATTAATTTTCTTTTTATGGGACCATTTGTTTCTAGATCACTCGATTAGAATCTAATAGTTGTGAAATCTGAGGATTAATTAATTGCTTAGTTAGAAGAAAATTTGGTGCTTCAATTTTCTATTATTTTAAAGGTTAATTGCAAAATTGATCCTCAAAGTTGGTTTCTTAAATAAAAAAAAAAATTCTAAAAGTTTAACCATGTGAAAATCAACTCCTCCTAATCAATAAAACCCTTCACATTCATTAGCCCTATTTGTCTCTCTATTGGCATGTGCGCAATATAGTATGGCTAGGTGGATAGCTGTATCGATCTAAACCTCTTCGCACTCTTTCATTTTCTTTTGATCAATCTTGCTTATCAATCAAGCTTCCAATAAGACACCAAACGGTATCAGAATTCCTAGTTCTCTAAATTTCTTGTATTTTCTTAACATGCATGATTTTTGATATTTATAACGTATGAACTTGTTGAAAATTTTTTGCAATGAGTAAAAGCCAAAAGGATTATGGATTCAACGATATGCGCTCAACTATGATGATACTATTTGACATGTAGAACCCCCGCAAAGGATACTCAGGTAAGGGCTAGTCAAACATGTCAAACATTTTATATTTGATGTTGAATTGGGATACGACATAATATTGTCTTATCACAAGAAGTATTAAGAAGATTTTAACCTTTCGATTTCGAGAAATAATCATAAAAATATTTGCTAGCCTCATATTTCACAAAAAGAAATAGGTTCACTACCTTCAGATTTCATAAAAAGAAATCTTAAGAGGGTTCGCTACCTTCAGATTTCGTAAAACAAATTCCTATAAAAGTTCAATTACCTTCCAATTTCATGAAAAAAGGAATCCTAAGAAGATTTGCTAACTTCAGATTTCATGAAAATAAATCCTAAGAAGATTCAATACCTTCAAATTTCGTGAAAAGAAATCTTAAGAAGGTTTCCTACCTTTAGACAATGGAAAAAAAATCCTAAGAAGGTTTGCTAACTTCATTCCATGAAAATGAATTTTAAAAATGTTCTTTACCTTGAGATTATGTAAGAAGAAATCCTTTAAATATTGCTACAATTGGATTTTATTAAAAATAATAATATTAAGACAGTAAAATGAATCATACGAAGATTTTCTACATTTGAATTTGATGAAGATAAATCCTAAGAATGTTCTCCCCCTTCAAATTGCATAAAAATAAAAATAAAAATCCTAAGAATTTTCATTACCTTTGAATTTCACGAAACGAAATCTTAAGTTCTCTACCTTTCTCAAAAAGAAATCTTGAAAAGGTTCGCTATCTTCGACTTTCATGAAACAAAATCCTATGAAGAACCTTACCCCTGAATTTAATGAAAGCAGATCCGATGAATGTTCACTACCTTTAGAATTTGCAAAAAATACAAAAAGGAAATCCTAAGAAGGTAAGCTACCTTCAGATAAATATAAATACTAAAAAGGCTTGTGCTACCTTTGGATTTCATGAAAAGAAATCTTAAGAAGTTCGCTGCCTAGCTTCAAATTTTGTTTTCAAAAAAATTAAAAAAAATTAATAAATAAATAAAATTCCTAATAAGGTTCTCTACCTTTGGATTTCAAGAAAAAAAAAATCATAAGAAGGTTAGTTACCTTCAGATTTCATAAAATAAAGTCTTAAAAAGGTTTACTACCTTCATATTTCATAAAATGAAAAGAAATCCTAAGAAGGTTGGCTACCTTTGGATTTTATGAAAAGAAATCTCAAAATAAGGTTTATTACCCTCAGATTTCATAAAAAGAAATCCTTAGAAAGTTGCCACGGTTGGATTTCTTTAACGTTTGCAGCTTCATATTTCAATATATTCTAAAGAATGTTTTTTCACCTTCAAAGTTTGTAAAGAAGTCCTAAGAGGATCGAATCAAAGATTTTAAAAACCATAACATCTACTTTCTCACATCATAAGTTAGCTAAGGGAGCGGGAGCAATATTTGAATATTGTCTAAAATTAGACCTAACCCGTAGTCGGGCATGACCCACCACAAGGTCTGAATGTAATGAACCCCAATTGGTAAATAATTGGGGCACCACAATTCTCTAAAATTAATAAGGGGAATTATTATCTAAAATACGGAGAACCCTGCAATTATACTTTAAGTCAAGATTGACTACATATCACGTGTCCTGCAACTAATCTAATATATTAAGTTGCACAATCTTTCTTAATTTATTCCACCTCCTTAAGATAAGTCTAAATCTATTAAAGGAACATTGTCTTTCGTTATATAATGTACGACAAACACAAGAAAAAGATAGGATTTTTCGAAATCTGAAACACCTCCATACACGTTGATTGCAGCTTATCTCATGTAGCCAATACTTATTCATGCATTGGAGGGTATCTGCAGCGGATGTGGACCCCAGGCTAACAATATGTTCTATATGATTTTAGGTTTAGGTTTCCGGCAATGTAAAATTTGGCATGATTTTGGTATCAACAAATTTTCTTGAAGTTTCACATTTATGTGTTCTCTATTTCTTGAAACATTTTTATTTGTGATTTGACATGTAGGTTGTGCTTTTATTATTCTTTTTGATTTGGGAGTTTACAAATTATTGTGATGTGACATGTGCATTGTAATTTAATTTTTTTTTCTTGATTTGTGAGTATATAAATGGTTGTTGTTTTGCTTCTTCTTATTTCTTTTTTGGTATACCAAACGTTTTTTTTTTTTTTTTTTTTAAGGTGTACGATAAAGTTTATTTAATTTGACGTTTTGTGAATAATTTTAATTTTGGAGGTAAGAGAGTAACAAATTTATTTAACATAAGAAGTAGAGAATAAGGTCCAAATGGGTCATAATGACCTAAATCTCTAGTCATTCCAATAATTTGATTCAACAGAATTTATAGGTGCATTGCAAGCTACTAAAAAACTATGATCTAAATAATAAAAGAGTTAGTTCGATTTAGTTTTCTAACAATCATTTAGAACCCACTTCACTTGATTAAAAATACGTAAATACTTGACACTATTGGACTCGACTTGTGTAAAATCATCTTTTTAGAATTTTTAAATTCTTTTTTCAATTATTTAATCAAGTCAAAATGTGGTTATCTTAACAACATTACTAACTTTGCCCATTTGATTTCTATTAACTACTTAAAAGGTGCCCACCTTTATAGGGTTAGACACATAATTATCTATTTTTAAAATTAAAATTAAAGTAGTAGATCATCATAAATTCAGTACAAATATTTTGTGAGATCTTCTCAATTGTTCCATTAGATTTCTCCAAACTCTATACATCCATCACGCTTCTTTTAAAATATAAACTATATTAGAGACACGCCTAAGAAAATTAACATCAATTCAATGGTTTTGTATGTGAGCAAACCTAATTATGCCCCAAACAAGCTAAAGCATCATCAATTAACAAGATCGATCACTAAATAAAAGTATTAATTTGACAACACCATACCAGAAAAACATGTTAATCATATCGCTTGGCAAATCTTCACAAAAATTCAAAGTTATATACTAAAGCGAAGAAGCCACAACTCTAGAGGATAAGATGCTGAAATTATTTTTCATCACTCATTTAGTGTTAAGATGACTAATGTTAATAGTTATTCTTTTTAATTTATTTCATATAAATGTGGATACCTTTTTTCCTATATATACACACACAGTGGGTAAAAATAAAATAAAATTACATCTGTCAACAGACGACTGAGAGTTGAGTATAGATACTTAATAATCATGTTGGTTTGTTGATGTTGCTACCGCTCTCGAAAGAGATTGTGATATTTTTCTAACGCTATCAATGATGAAATATGTGATCATAACTAATTGATGTCATATATCTGCGTATATATAGTTAAATAGGGTTTAAAATTAGTCAACCCATACAAATAAGATCAAGTCATATTATACTGGTCGCATGACTGACAAGAGTACTATTCAAATAAGAAAAAAAAAATAATAAATAGTTTATTGGCTTAATGGGAAAATATTGCAAAATGACTTCATCTAACTTGTATGAGACTTTATGATTTTGAAGTTAGGAAGGGTTGACTGTAAAATATTTTTCTTTGGGGAAGAATTTCAAAGTTTTAAACTTTGAGGGTAAGTTTTTTAGTCAGCCTTTATTCTAATGTCAATACATGTAATAAGCTTTGTTAATTAGCATAAAATTTAGAAATTTTTTGGTAGAATCGTGAAGAGTTACTAAACAATAATGATATTCATCCATTAATTTGTGAGGGTCAACCAACTAGTAATCCTTGTCTTTTGCTTTTAAAAAGTTAAAAATAAATTTTTTAGGACAATGGACCCTATTAAAAAGAAGGGAAACGGCAAAAAGATAGTGAAAAGGCAAAATCACACTATAGTAATTGTCAGTTTGATAATTAATGCTCGCGAATTGAACTTATTCTAATATGATCAGTATATATTTAATATTCTTATTTATTAACATATTGAATATGTAATGATGACACAAATAGGGTAAAAGAATTTTACTGTTGATTCTAAATTGAAGGTCCTAAGTATCAATGAATTGAGAATAAAAGAAATCAATGGCAATCAAATTAATGGTTGTTTTTAATTTACCATATTTTTAGGTTTTTTTCATATCTTGTATTTTAAATTACGAATGATTTGTTATTTGATATGTTCAAGAAATATTGCCTAGTTGGACAAGTAAAAGTACTTTTTCCTATTATTATGTTATTCACCAAGTAATTATTAAATCCATTCTCATATTATTATAAAGCGTATTAACTTTAGTATTATAAAGATGTCTTAATTATATAAAAATCTTTTTAAGATGCAATCTGAGAATAAACAACAATTGAAAGTGAAGGGAATTTTCTTCCTATTTTATTTGATGATAGATCTCAGCTTAAGTGTAATTCATGATTTAATTCATGATTTATTATTTCGAAAGGTAAATTTAAGTCTTTTGGATTTGGACTTTCACAAGTATAGTTGTCAAACTCTTACTAGCTATACGAGTCAATTTTCAAGTCATCCAAGTTGGATGTTAGACAAGCTGACAAAGACAAAAACTCTTACAAGTCATACGAATATCCTAAGAAGTTAGATCCTCAATCGACATAAAACAAGTGAAATTGAAGAAAAGTTAAAAAGATTAAAAAAATTTAAGTATATAAATATTTTTCCGAAATGCTAAAAAAGAAATATATTCAATCAACATAGTGAGAGTATGAATTGAATAAACTCATGTTAGTTTTGGGCCGATGAACTTATAACTGTAGAACTAACTCTTCTTTATTGCCCTTTTTCTTTATATTTTTGGTTTCGTGTTTTATTTATTTTATAGTTGATTATTCTAATTCTTGTTTACATGTTTCATATTGTATAGTAGAACTTTAAGTGTTTTATTAATTTTTATTCAACACTTTTATTGGTCATGAGTCGAGGCGAACAATAAGTCAGAAGTCAAGAAATTGAGTCGCTAGTCGAGTAAAAAGTTTACTACTATGTTCATATGTAATAAAATTATTTTGCCTTTTGCTGAAATAAAATTAATAAATAAATAAAAAGAATCATAGTAGATTGTCAGAAGTCTCTAGGTTTACTATTTTGTTTTCAAATTTTTGTTTCTGTTTTAAATTTTTGATATTGGTAAATGATAATAAATAACGTTATTTATTGATATTGGTAAATGGTAATAAATAACGTTATTTATTAACGTTATTTATTGATATTGGTAAATTGTAATAAATAACGTTATTTGTTAACGGTTTAGATTTCAAATGATACAAGCTAGAGCTCTAATGGCCGGGTAAACATATTCCAAACCTTGCTTTCCACTTCACCCCCGTCATTATTCTCATTTCATATATCACAACTCCGGCCAACGGACAAAGTTACAACTATATATGAAAATGTTGGGGAAATCGCCTCCAACAATGTCTAATTTATTTACAATAAATTAAATACCAAACCAAATGACAAAGTTCCAAATAAATACTCAGTCAACCAAATTAATAAATTAACTGCAAACACAAAAATAAAAATTAAACTAAGGATAAATAAGTAAACAAAACGACACTAAATTTAAGGTGAAAAAATAATTATCGATTGAATTTCGATTAAATCCACTTAAATAATATGAGTATAAAATCATTCTAAATTAACTATTTGGAATATCACTATAAGATAAAAGAATAACAATAATAGCTTAATTTAAATGAATATCTAGATTAACTCCACTAGAAAATATATCGTCGGAACTTAAAGTTCCAAGCTTTCATCTGTCACTCTTTTATCATAGTCGCAAGTGTGTCGTTCACCAAAAATAAAAGGCTGCTTCTTCTTTTATTTTCTTCCGCCTGCTGTTGTTGTTAAACCAAAAGAGAAAATATTCTTCTTCTTCTTTTTTCTTTGAACATACACAGACCATAGATGACACACACACACACACACAACTGCATTGAGCCGCCATGCAAAACCTTGTCCAAATAGTCTTCTAACTATTTTTCCAACCAGCTGCTCATTCTCCAATTTAGCACATGATTTCGATTAATAAAGCAACAAACATGGGCTA